>SJYT01074870.1:0-87260 GCA_006410635.1 Cephalophus harveyi
TAGTCAAGGCTATGGTTTTTCCTGTGATCATGTATGAATGTGAGAGTTGGACTGTGAAGAAGGCTAATTGCCGAAGAATTGATGCTTTTGAACTGTGGTGTTGGAGAAGACTCTTGAGAGTCCCTTGGACTGCAAAGAGATCCAACCAGTCCATTCCGAAGGAGATCAACCCTGGGATTTCTTTGGAAGGAATGATGCTAAAGCTGAAACTCCAGTAATTTGGCCACCTCATGCGAAGAGTTGACTCATTGGAAAAGACTCTGATGCTGGGAGGGATTGGGGGCAGGAGGAGAAGGGGACGACTGAGGATGAGATGGCAGGATGGCATCACTGACTCGATGAATGTGAGTCTGAGTGAACTCCGTGAGATGGTGATGGACAGGGAGGCTTGGCGTGCTGCGATTCATGGGGTCGCAAAAGTCGGACATGACTGAGCGACTGAACTGAACTGAACTGTGGCATCTCGAGGGAAAGACAGAGATCCCTGGGTCAACTCGACAGGAACCCTGACACTGCTGCTACAGCTCAGGAGGAAAGAGGACGTGCATGTAACCACAGGAGAACAGGCCTGACTCCCCTGGGGAGACTCCAGAGGAACCCCAAGATCCATGCCAGCACTGGAGCCGAAACATGAGGTTCCAGTTTCGGCTCCAGAGGGGGAATTAGGACCCGGCACTGACTGGAGAGGAATCCCGAGGGGCTACTCTCAACTCACACAGAGAATGGCCTTTCCTGAGGCCACGAGAGCGGGTCCCTGAGGGCCCCATCGTAACTCGAGAGGGACCTGCCGCAACTCGAGAAAAACCAGGAGGTTCTTCCCTCCAGGCGAGATAAGGCCGTTTGCTGCAGCGGCATTCTGAAGGAAATCACGTCTTTCCTCCTGAAACACAAAGGGTCCTTCACACCCTTGCTGCAACTCAAGGAGTTCCCAGACATATCCGTCTCCACTCGAGATGAATATTGAGGGTCCCACCAAAAATCAAGAGGGGCCCCCTATCACTCACCTCTGCCCCAGATGAGGATTCCTTCCCTGCTTCGTCAGGAATGGATTCTGGCATTCCCGTCGCACAGCAAGAGGACACACTCTCAACAGGAATGTCGAGAGGAACTCCAGGGGTCGTTCCACCATTCCAAAAGACCCCCAAATACCTCAGTCCACTAGAGATGAACCTGGTTTTCGTGCCCTGCCTCGAAAGTCACCCCAAGGATTGAATCACACCACGGTGGCACATGCGAGAGCCCTGTGGAATCTCGAGGGAAAGCCACAGATCCCTGTGTCCACTCGTCTGGAAGCCTGACACTGCTGCTACAGCTCGGGAGGAAAACGGACTTGCATGTAACCACAGGAGACGAGGCCTAACTCTCCTGTGGAGACTCCAGTGGAACCCCAAGATCCATGCCAGATGTGGAGAGGAAACCTCAGGTTCCAGCTTCGGCTCCAGACAGGGACTCATGACCCGGCACAGACAGGAGAGGAATCCCGAGGGGCCGCTCTCAACTCAGAATCTCGAGGGAAAGCCACAGATCCCTGTGTCCACTCGTCTGGAAGCCTGAAACTGCTGCTACAGCTCGGGAGGAAAATGGACTTGCATGTAACCACAGGAGACGAGGCCTAACTCTTCTGTGGGGACTCCAGCAGCACCCCAAGATCCATGCCAGATGTGGAGAGGACACCTCAGGTTCCATTTCCATTCCAGACAGGGACTCAGGACCCGGCACAGACAGGAGAGGAATCCCGAGGGGCCGCTCTCAACTCGCACGGAGCCTGGCATTTCCTGAGGCCACGCGAGCGGATCCCTGAGGTCCCCATCGTAACTTGAGAAGGACTTGCTGCTACTCGAGAAAAACCATAAGGTTCCCCCTCCAGGCGAGGTGAGGACGTTTTCTGCTGCGGCATCCCGAGAGAAATCACTCCTTCCCTCCTGAACCACAAAGGGTCCTTCACACCCTTGCTGCAACTCAAGAAGTTCCCCGCCATACCCGTCTCCACTCGAGAGGAATAGTGAGGGTCCCACCACAATCAAGAGGGCCCCCCCCTTTCACCCTCCTCTGCTCCAGATGAGGGATCCTTCCCTGCTTCTTCAGGAATGGATTCTGGCGTTCCCGTCACACAGCGAAAGAACACACTCTCAACAGAAATGTCGATAGGAACTCCAGGGGTCATTCCACCATTCCAAAAGACCCCCAAATATCTCAATCCACTTCAAATGAACCTGGTTTTCGTGCCCTGCCTCAAAGGTCACCCCGAGGATCGAATCACACCACGGTGGCACGTGCGAGAACCCTGTGGAATCTCGAGGGAAAGCCACAGATCCCTGTGTCCACTAGTCTGGAGTGGAGACTCCAGTGGAACCCCAAGATGCATGCCACAAGAGGAGAGGAAACCTCAGGTTCCAGCTTCAGCTCCAGACAGGTACTCAGGACCCGGCACAAACAGGAGAGGAATCCCGAGGGGCCTCTCTCAACTCGCACGGAGACTGGCATTTCCTGAGGCCACGCGAGCGGGACCCTGAGGACCCGTCATAACTTGAGACAGACCTGCTGCTACTCGAGAAAACCCATAAGGTTCTCCCCTCCAGGCGAGATGAGGACGTTTTCTGCTGCAGCAACCCGAGAGAAATCACTCCTTCCCTCCTGAAACTCAAAGGGTCGTTCACACACATGCTGCAACTCAAGAAGTTCCTCACATACCCGTCTCCACTTGAGAGGAACACTGAGGGTGCCACCACAACTCAAGAGGGGCCCCCTTTACCCCCCATACACTACAGATGCGGGATCCCTTTCCTGCTTCATCGGGAAAGGATTCTGGCTTTCCCATCGCACAGCAAGATGACGTGCTCTCAACAGGAATGTCGAGAGTGACTCCAGGAGACGTGCCACCATTCCAAAGGACCCCCAAACGTCACAGTGCACTCCAGATGAACCTGATTTCCCTACCCTGCCTCGAAGGTCACACCAAGCATCGAATCACACCACAGTGGCACATGAGACAGCCCTGTGGCAGCACGAGGAAAAGCCACAGATCCCTGTGTCAACTCGTAGGGAAGCCTCACGTTCCTCCTACAGCTCGGGAGGAACACGGACATGTATGTCTCCACTAGAGAAGAGTCCTGACTCTCCTGTGGAGACTCCAGAGGAACCCCAAGATCCATGTCAGGACTGGAGAGGAAACCTCAGGTTCCGGCCTCAGTTCCAGCCAAGGACGTAGGAACCGACATGACTGGAGAGGAATCCCGAGGGGACCCTCGCTACTCGCATGGAGGCTGGTCTTTCCTAAAGCCATGCCAGCGGGTCGCTGAGGTCCCCATCGTCAATTGAGAGGGACTTACTGCAACTCGAGAAAAACCAGGAAGTTCTCCCCTGCAGGCGAGATGAGGCCCTTTTCTGCTGTGGCATCTCGAGGGAAATCACGCCTTCTCTCTTGAACCTCACAAGGTTCCTCCCCACCCTTTCTGCAATTCAATAAATTCCCGAAAATACCCGTGCCCACATTGGTGGAACCCCGAGAGTCCCAGCACAACTCAGGATGAGCCCCGTTTCCCCACCGAGACCTCGAGATGAGGGTCCCTTTCCCTGCTTCGTCGGGAAAGAATTCCGGTCATTCCCGTCGCATCTCAAGAGGTGGCACTCTCAACAGGAAAGCGGAGTTCTCCTGGGGTCGGGCCACATTACTAAAAGTCCCATAGATATCTCAGTCCACTCCAGATGAACGTGATTTCCCTGCACCACCTCGTGTGTCACCCGCGTATCGCCTCAAACCACGGTGGCTCATTCCACAGCCCTGTGGCATCTCGAGGGAAAGACAGAGATCCCTGGGTCAACTCGACGGGAACCCTGACACTGCTGCTACAGCTCGGGAGGAAAGAGGACGTGCACATAACCACAGGAGACCAGGCCTGACTCCCCTGGGGAGACTCCAGAGGAACCCCAAGATCCATGCCAGCACTGGAGCCAAAACATGAGGTTCCAGTTTCGGATCCAGACGCGGACTTAGGACCCGGCACTGACTGGAGAAGAATCCCGAGGGGCTATCTCAACTCGCACAGACAATCGCCTTTCCTGAGGCTACGCGAGCGGGTCCCTGAGGGCCCCATCGTAACTCGAGAGGGACCTGCCGCAACTCGAGAAAAACTAGGAGGTTCTCCCCTCCAGGCGAGATAAGGCCGTTTTCTGCAGCAGCATCCTGAAAGAAATCACGCCTTTCCTCCTGAACCACAAAGGGTCCTTCACACTCTTGCTGCAACTCAAGAAGTTCCCCGACATACCTGTCTCCACTCGAGAGGAATAGTGAGCGTCCCACCATAAATCAAGAGGGGCCCCCTTTCACCCTCCACTACTCCACATGAGGGATCCTTTCCTGCTTCGTCAGGAATGGATTCTGGCATTGCCGTAGCACAGCAAGAGGATGCACTCTCAACAGGAATGTCGAGAGGAACTCCAGGCATCGTTCCACCATTCCAAAAGCCCCCAAATATCTCAGTCCACTTGAGATGAACCTGCTTTTCGTGCCCTGCTTCGAAGGTCACCCCGAGGATTGAATCACACCACAGTGGCATGTGCGAGAGCCCTGTGGAATCTGGAGGGAAAGCCACAGATCCCTGTGTCCACTCGTCTGGAAGCCTGACACTGCTGCTACAGCTCGGGAGGAAAACGGACTTGAATGTAACCACAGGAGACGAGGCCTACCTCTCCTGTGGAGACTCCAGCGGATCCCCAAGTTCCATGCCAGATGTGGAGAGGAAACCTCAGATTCCAGCTTTGGCTCCAGACAGGGACTCAGGACCCGGCACAGACAGGAGAGGAATCCCGAGGGGCCGATCTCAACTCGCACGGAGACTGGCATTTCGTGAGGCCACGCGAGCGGGTCCCTGAGGCCCCCATCGTAACTTGAGAAGGACCTACCGCTAATCGAGAAAAACCATCAGGTTCTCACCTCCAGGCAAGATGAGGACGCTTTCTGTTGCAGCATCCCGAGAGAAATCACTCCTTCCGCCCTGAAGCACAAAGGGTCCTTCATACCCTTGCTGCAACTCAAGAAGTTCCTGACATACCGGTCTCCACTCGAGAGGAACACTGAGGGTACCACCACAACTCAAGAGGGGCCCCCTTTCCCCCTCATCTGCTACAGATGAGGGTTCCCTTCCCTGCTTCATTGGAAAAGGATTCTCCTTTCCTGTTGCACAGCAAGATGACATGCTCTCAACAGGAATGTCGAGAGAGATTCCAGGGGACGTGCCACCACTCCAAAGGACGCCCAAATGTCGCAGTCCACTCCAGTTGAACCTGATTTCCCTACCTTTCCTCGAAGGTCACACAGAGCATCGAATCACACCACTGTGGCACGAGCGACAGCCCTGTGGCCCCGCGAGGAAGAGCCACAGATCCCTCTGTCAACTCGTGCGAAAGGCTCACCTTGCACCTACAGATTGGGAGGATAACGGACGTGTATGTCTCCACTCGAGAAGAGTCCTGACTCTCCTGTGGAGACTCCAGAGGAACCCCAAGATCCATGTCATCACTGGAAAGTAAACCTCAGGTGCTGGCCGCAGTTCCAGCCAAGGACGTAGGAACCAACATGACTGAAGAGGAATCCGAGGGGCCCCTCGCAACTCGCAAGGATGTTGGTCTTTCCTGAGGCCACGCCAGCGGTTCGCTGAGGTCCCCTTCGTCAATTGAGAGGGACTTTCTGCACCTCGAGAAAAACCAGGAGGTTCTCCCCTGCAGGCGAGATGAGGCCCTTTTCTGCTGTGGCATCTCGAGGGAAATCACGCCTTTTCTCTTGAACCTTGCAAGGGTCCTTCCCACCCTTTCTGTAACTCAAGAAATTCCCCGACATACCCGTCCCCACATCGGTGGAACACCGAGGGTCCCAGCACAACTCAGGAGGAAGCCCGTTTCCCCACCGTGAGCTCGAGATGAGGGTCCTTTTCCCTGCTTCGTCAGGAAATAATTCTCGCCATTCCTGTTGCATCTCAAGAGGTGGCATTCTCAACAGGAAAGCGGAGTTCTCCTGGGGTCGGGCCACCATACTCAAAGTACCATAGATGTCTCAGTCCATTCCAGATGAACGTGATTTCCCTGCACTACCTCGAGTATCACCCTCGTATTGACTCACACCACGGTGGCTCAATCCACAGTCCTGTGGCATCTCGAGGGAAAGACAGAGATCCCTGGGTCAACTCGATGGGAACACTGACACTGCTGGTACAGCTCAGGAGGAAAGAGGACGTGCACGTAACCACAAGAGACCAGGCCTGACTTCTCTGGGAAGACTCCAGAGTAACCCCAAGATCCATGCAGCACTGGAGCCGAAACTGGAACCTCATGTTTCGGCTCTAGACGGGGACTTAGGACCCGGCACCGACTGGAGAGGAATCCCGATGGGCTGCTGTCAACTTGCTCAGAGAATCGCCTTTCCTGAGGCCACGCAATCGGGTCCCTGAGGGCCCCGTCGTAACTCGAGAATAACCTGCCGCAACTCAAGAGAAACCAGGAGGTCTACCCTCCGGGCGAAATAAGGCCGTTTTCTGCAGCGGCATCCTGAAGGAAATCACACGTTTTCTCCTAAACCACAAAGGGTTCTTCACACCCTTGCTGAAACTCAAGAAGTTCCTCTGCTCCAGAAGATGGTTCCTTGCCTGCTTCATCAGAAATGGATTCTGGCGTTCCCGTCGCACAGCAAGATTACACACTCTCAACAGGAATGTCGAGAGGAACACCAGGGGTCGTTCCACCATTCCAAAAGACCCCCAAATATCTCAGTCCACTTCAGATGGACCTGGAGGTTCTACCCTCCAGGCGAGATAAGGCCATTTTCTGCAGCGGAATCCTGAAAGAAATCACGCCTTTTCTCCTCAACCACAAATGTTCCTTCACACCCTTGCTTCAACTCAAGAAGTTCCCCGACATACCCGTCTCCACTCGAGAGGAATAGCGAGGGTCCCACCACAAATCAAGAGGGGCCCCCTTTCACCCTCCTCTGCTGCACATGATGGTTCCTTGCCTGCTTCGTCAGTAATGGATTCTGACGTTCTTGTCGCACAGCAAGAGGAAACACTCTCAACAGGAATGTCGAGAGGAACTCCAGGGATCGTTCCATCATTCCAAAAGACCCCCAAATATCTCAGTTCACTTCAGATAAACCTGCTTTTCGTGCCCTGCCTGGAAGGTCACCCCGAGGATCGAATCACACCACGGTGGCATTTTCGAGAACCCTGTGGAATCTCGAGGGAAAGCCACAGATCCCTGTGTCCAGTCGTCTGGAAGACTGACACTGCTGCTGCAGCTCGGGAAGAAAACAGACTTGCAAGTAACTACAGGAGCCGAGGCATAACTCTCCTGTGGAGACTCCAGCACCACCCCAAGATCCATGCCAGATGTGGAGAGGAAACCTCACGTTCCAGCTTCGGCTCCAGACAGGGACACAGGACCCGGCACAGACAGGAGAGTAATCTTGAGGGGCCGCTCTCAACTCGCACGGAGACTGGCATTTCCTGAGGCCACGCGAGTGGGTCCCTGACGTCCCCGTCGTAACTTGTGAAGGACTTGCCGCTACTCGAGAAAAACCATAAGGTTCTCCCCTCCAGGCGAAATGAGGACGTTTTCTGCTGCGGCATCCCAAGAGAAATCACTCCTTCCCTCCTGAACCTCAAAGGGTCCTTCACACCCTTGCTGCAACTCAAGAAGTTCCTGACATACCGGTCTCCACTCCAGAGGAACACTGAGGGTCCCACCACAACTCAAGAGGTGCCCCCTTTCCCGCTCATCCGCTACAGATGAGGGTTCCCTTCCCTGCTTCATTGGGAAAGGATTCTCCTTTCCCGTTGCAGGGCAATATCAGGTGCTCTCAACAGGAATGTCGAGAGGGACTCCAGGGGACGTGCCACCATTCCCAAGGACCCCCAAATGTCGCAGTCCACTCCAGATGAATCTGATTTCCCTACCTTTCCTCGAAGGTCACACCGAGCATCGAATCACACCACTGTGGCACGTGCGACAGCCCTGTGGCACCACGAGGAAAAGCCACAGATCCCTGTGTCAACTCGTAGGGAAGCCTCACATTGCTCCTACATCTTGGGTGGATAACGGACGTGTGTGTCTCCACTCGAGAAGAGTTCTGACTCTCCTGTGGAGACTTCAGAGGAACCCCAAGATCCTTGTCAGCACTCGAGAGGAAACCTCAAGTTCTGGAAGCACTTCCAGCCAAGGATGCAGGAACCGACATGACTGGAGAGGAATCCCGAGGGTCCCCTCGCAACTCGCATGGAGGCTGGTCTTTCCTGAGGCCATGCTAGCTGGTCGCTGAGGTCCCAGTCGTCAATTGAGAGGGACTTTCTGCAACTCGAGAAAAACCAGGAGGTTCTCCCCTGCAGGCCAGATGAGGCCCTTTTCTGCTGCGGCATCTCGAGGGCATTCACGCCTTCTCTCTTGAACCTCGCATGGGTCCTTCCCTCCCTTGCTGCAACTCAAGAATTTCCCCGACATACCCGTCCCCACATTGGTGGAACACCGAGGGTCCCAGCACAAATCTGGAGGAGCCCCGTTTACCCACCTTGAACTCGATATGAGGGTCCCTTTCCCTGTTTTGTAGGGAAAGAATTCCCGCCATTCCCGTCGCATCTCAAGACATGGCGCTCTCAACAGGAAAGCGGACTTCCCCTGGAGTCGGGCCACCATACTGAAAGTCCCATAGATGTCTCAGTCCACTCCAGATGAACGTGAATTCCCTGCACTACCTCGAGTGTCACCCGCGTATCACCTCACACCATGGTGGCTCACTCCACAGCCTGTGGCATCTCGAGGGAAAGATAGAGATCCCTCGGTCAACTCGACGGGAACGCTGACACTGCTGCTATGGCTCGGGAGGAAAGAGGACGTGCACGTAACCACAGGAGACCAGGCCTGACTCCCCTGGGCAGACTCCAGAGGAACCCCAAGATCCATGCCAGCACTGGAGAGAAATCATGAGGTTCCAGTTTTGGCTCCAGACGGGGTTTAGGACCCGGAACTTACTGGAGAAGAATCCCGAGTGGCTACTCTCAACTCGCACAGAGATTCGCCTTTCCTGAGGCCACGCGAGCGGGTCCCTGAGGGCCCCGTCGTAACTCGAGAGGGACCTGCCGCAACTCGAGAAAAACCAGGAGGTTCTACCCTCTGAGCAAGATAAGACCGTTTTCTGCAGCGGCATCCTGAAAGAAATCATACCTTTCCTCCTGAACCACAAAGGGTCCTTCACACCCTTGCTGCAAGTCAAGTAGTTCCCCGACATACCCGTCTCCACTCGAGAGGAATAGTGAGGGCCCAACCACAAACAGAGGGGCCCCCCTCACCCTCCTGTGCTCCAGATGAGGGTTACTTGCCTGCTTATTCAGGAATGGATTCTGGCGTTCCCGTCGCACAGCAAGAGGACACACTCTCAACAGGAATGTCGAGAGGAACTCCAGGGGTCGTTGCACCATTCCAAAAGACCCCCAAATATCTCAGTCCACTTCAGATGAACCTGGTTTTCGTGCCCTGCCACGAAGGTCACCCCGAGGATCGAATCACACCACGGTGGCACATGTCTGAGCCCTGTGGAATCTCGAGGGAAAGCCACAATCCCTGTGTCCACTCATCTGGAAGCCTGACACTGCTGCTACAGCTTGGGATGAAAACCGACTTGCATGCAACCATAGGAGACGAGGCCTAAGTCTCCTGTGGAGACTCCAGTGGAACCCCAAGATCCATGCCAGATGTGGAGAGGAAACCTCAGGTTCCAGCTTCGTCTCCAGACAGGGAATCAGGACCCGACACAGACAGGAGAAGAATCCCAAAGGGCCGCTCTCGACTCGCACGGAGACTGGCATTTCCTGAGGCCACGCAAGTGGGTCCCTGAAGTTCCCGTCGTAACTTGAGAAGGACCTGCCGCTACTCGAGCAAAACCATAAGGTTCTCCCCTCCAGGCGAGATGAGGACGTTTTCTGCTGCGGCATCCCGAGAGAAATCACTCCTTCCCTCCTGAACCACAAAGTGTCCTTCACACCCTTGCTGCAACTCAAGAAGTTCCTGACATACCTGTCTCCACTCGAGAGGAACACTGAGGGTCCCACCACAACTCAAGAGGGGCCCCCTTTCCCCCTCATCCGCTACAGATGAGTGTTCCCTTCCCTGCCTCAGCAGGAAAGGATTCTGGCTTTCCTGTTGCACAGAAAGATGACGTGCTCTCAACAGAAATGTGGAGAGGGACTCCAGGGGACATGCACCATTCCAAAGGACCCCCAAATGTCGCAGTCCACTCCAGATGAAACTGATTTCCATACCCTGCCTTGAAGGTCACACGAGCATCGAATCACACCAGTGTGGCACGTGCGAGAGCCCTGTGGCACCTCGAGGAAAAGCCACAGATGCCTGTTTCAACTCATAGGGAAGACTCGCATTGCTCCTACAGCTCGGAGGAAAACGGACGTGTATATCTCCACTGGAGAAGAGTCCTGACTCTCCTGTGGAGACTCCAGAGGAACCCCAAGATCCATGTCAGCACTGGAGAGGAAACCTCAGGTTCTGGCCGCAGTTCCAACCGAAGACTTAGGAACCAACATGACTGGAGAGGAATCCCGAGGGTCCCCTCGCAACTCGCATGGAGGCTGGTCTTTCCTGAGGCCACGCCAGCGGGTCGCTGAGGTCCCCGTCGTCAATTGAGAGGGACTTTCCGCAACTCGAGAAAAACCAGGAGGTTCTCCCCTGCAGGCGAGATGAGGCCCTTTCATGCTGCGGCATCTCGAGGGAAATCACACCTTCTCTCTTGAACCTTGCAAGGATAATTCCCACACTTGCTGCAACTCTAGAAATTCCCCAACATACCCGTCCCCACATTGGTGGAACACAGACGGTCCCAGCACAACTCAGGAAGAGCACCGTTTCCCCACCCTGAGCTCGAGATGAGGGTCTCTTTCCCTGATTCGTCGAGAAAGAATTCCCGCCATTCCCGTCGCATCTCAAGAGGTGGCTGTCTCAATAGGAAAGCAGAGTTCTCCTGGGGTCGGGCCACCATACTAAAAGTCCCATAGATGTCTCAGTCCACTCCGGATGAACGTGATTTCCCTGCACTACCTCAATTGTCACCCTCGTATCGGCTCACACCACGGTGGCTCCTTCCACAGCCCTGTGGCATCTCGACGGAAAGACCGAGATCCCTGGGTCAACTCGACGGGAACCCTGACACTGCTGCTACAACACGGGAGGAAAGAGGACGTGCACCTAACCACAGGAGACCAGGCCTGACTCCCCTGGCGAGACTCCCGATGAACCCCAAAATCCATGCCAGCACTGGAGCCGAAACATGAGGTTCCAGTTTTGTCTCCATTCGGGGACTTAGGCCCGGCACTGACTGGACAGGAATCCTGAGGGGCTACTCTCAACTCGCACAGAGAATCGCCTTTCCTGAGGCCACGCGAGTGGGTCCCTGAGGGCCCCGTCGTAACTCGAGAGGGACCTGCCGCAACTCGAGAAAAACCAGGAGGTTCTCCCCTCCAGGCGAGATAAGGCCGTTTTCTGCAGCACCATCCAGAAAGAAATCACGCCTTTCCTCCTGAACCACAAAGGGTCCTTCACACCCTTGCTACAACTCAAGAAGTTCCTGGACATACCCGTCTCCACTCGAGAGGAATAGTGAGGGCCCCACCAAAAATCAAGAGGGGCCCCCTTTTACCCTCGTCTGCTCTAGATGAGGGTTCCTTCCCTGCTTCATCAGGAATGGATTCTGGCGTTCCCGTCGCACAGCAAGAGGACACACTCTCAACAGGAATGTCGAGAGGAACTCCAATGGGTCGTTCCACCATTCCAAAAGACCCCCCAAATGTCTCAGTTCATTTCAGATGAAACTGGCTTTCGTGTCCTACCTCGAAGGTCACCCCGAGCATCGAATCACACCAGGGTCGCTCATGCGAGAGCCCTGTGGAATCTCGAGGGTAAGCCACAGATCCCTGAGTCCACTCATCTAGGAGCCTGACACTGCTGCTACAGCTCGGGAGGAAAACGGACTTGCATGTAACCACAGGAGACGAGGCCTAACTCTCCTGTGGAGATGCCAGCAGATCCCCAAGTTCCATGCCAGATGTGGAGAGGAAATCTCAGGTTCCAGCTTCGGCTCCAGACAGGGACTCAGGATCCAGCACAGACAGGAGAGGAATCCCGAGGGGCCACTCACAACTCGCACGGAGACTGGCATTTCCTGAGGCTATGCGAGCGGGTCCCTGAGGTCCCCGTCGTAACTTGAGAAGGACCTGTCGATACTCGAGAAAACCATAAGGTTCTCCCCTCCAGGCGAGATGAGGACGTTTTCTGCTGCAGCATCCTGAGAGAAATCACTCCTTCCCTCCTGAACCTCAAAGGGTCCTTCACACCCTTGCTGCATCTCAAGAAGTTCCTGACATACCCATCTCCACTCGAGGGGAACACTGAGGGTCGCACCACAACTCAAGAGGGGCCCCCATTCCCCCTCATCCGCTACAGACGAGGGTTCCCTTCCCTGCTTCATCGGGAAAGGATTCTGGCTTTCCCGTTGCGCAGCAAGTTTATGAGCTCTCAACAGGAACGTCGAGAGGGACTCTAGGGGACATGCCACCATTCCAAAGGACCCCCAAATGTCGCAGTCCATTCCAGATGAACCTGATTTCCCTACACCGCCTCGAAGATCACACAGAGCATCGAATCACACCACTGTGGCACATGCGTCAGCTCTGTGGCACCGTGAGGAAAAGCCACAGATCCCTGGGTCAACTCGAAGGGAAGCCTCACATTGCTCCTTCAGCTCGGGAGGAACACAGAAGTGTATTTATCCACTCGAGAAGAGTCCTGACTCTCCTGTGGAGACTCCTGAGGAACCCCAAGATCCATGTCAGCACTGGAGAGGAAACCTCAGGTACTGGCCACAGTTCCATCCAAGGACTTAGGAACCGACATGACTGGAGAGGAATCCCGAGGGGTTCCTCGCAACTCGCATGGAGGCTGGTCTTTCCTGAGGTCACGCCAGCGTGTCGCTGAGGTCCCCGTCATCAATTGAGAGGGACTTTCCGCAACTCGAGAAAAACCAGGAGGTTCTCCCCTGCAGGCGAGATGAGGCGCTTTTCTGCTGTTGCATCTCAAGGGAAATCACACCTTCTCACTTGAACCTCGCAAGGGTCCTTCCCACCCTTGCCACAACTCAAGAAATTCCCCGACATATCTGTCCTCAAATTGGTGGAATAATGAGTGTCCCAGCACAACTCTGGAGGAGCCCCGTTTCCCCATCGTGAGCTCGAGATGAGGGTCCCTTTCCCTGCTTTGTAGGGAAAGAATTCCCTCCATTCCTGTCGCTTCTCAAGAGGTGGCGCTCTCAACAGGAAAGCGGAGTTCCCCTGGAGTCGGGCCACGATACTGAAAGTCCAATAGATGTCTCAGTCCACTCCAGATGAACGTGATTTCCCTGCACTACATTGAGTGTCACCCGCATATCACCTCACACCTCAGTGGCTGATTCCACAGCCTGCGGCATCTTGAGGGAAAGATAGAGATCCCTGGGTCAACTCGACAGGAACCCTGACACTGCTGCTATGGCTCGGGAGGAAAGAGGACGTGCACGTAACCACAGGAAAGGAATGTCGAGAGGAACTCCAGGGGTCGTTCCACCAATCCAAAAGACCCCCAAATATCTCAGTCCACTTCAGATGAACGTGGTGGTCGTGCCCTGCCTCGAAGGTCACCCCGAGGATCGAATCACACCACAGTGGCACGTGTGAGAGCCATGTGGAATCTCGAGAGAAAGCCACAGATCCCTGTGTCCACTCGTCTGGAAGCGTGACACTGCTGCTACAGCGCGGGAGGAAAACGGACTTGCACGTAACCACAGGAGACCAGGCCTGACTCCCCTGGGGAGACTCCAGAGGAACCCCAAGACCCATGCCAGCACTGGAGAGGAAACATGAGGTTCCAGTTTTGGCTCCAGACAGGGACTTAGGACCCGGCACTGACTGGAGAAGAATCCCGAGTGGCTACTCTCAACTCGCACAGAAATTCGCCTTTCCTGAGGCCACATGAGCGGGTCCCTGAGGGCCCCGTCGTAACTTGAGAAGGATCTGCCGCTACTCGAGAAAAACCATAAGGTTCTCCCCTCCAGGCGAGATGAGGACGTTTTCTGCTGTGGCATCCAGAGAGAAATCACTCCTCCTTCCTGAACCTCAAAGGGTCCTTCACACTCTTGCTGCAACTCAAAAACTTCCTGACATACCCGTCTCCACTCGAGAGGAACACTGAGGGTCCCACCACAACTCAAGAGTTGCCGCCTTTCCCCCTCATCTGCTACATATGAGGGTTCCCTTCCCTGCTTAATCGAGAAAGGATTCTCCTTTCCCTTTGCACAGCAAGATGATGTGCTGTCAACAGGAATGTCGAGAGGGACTCCAGGGGACGTGCCACCATTCCAAAGGACCCCCAAATGTCGCAGTCCACTCCAGATGAACCTGATATCCTTACTCTGCCTCAAAGGTCACACGGAGCATCGAATCACACCACTATGGCACGTGCGACAGCCCTGTGGCACCTCGAGGAAAAGCCACAGATCCCTGTGTCAACTCGTAGGGAAGCCTCACATTGCTCCTAAGCTCAGGAGCAAAACGGACGTGTATGTTTCCACTCGTAAAGAGTCCTGACTCTCCTTTGGAGACTCCAGACGAACCACAAGATCCATGTCAGCATTGGAGAGGAAACCTCAGGTACTGGACGCAGTTCCAGCCAAGGACTTAGGAACCGACATGACTGGAGAGGAATCCCGAGTGAGCCCTCGCAACTCGTATGGAGGCTGGTCTTTCCTGAGGCCACGCCAGCGGGTCGCTGAGGTCCCTGTCCTCAATCGATAGGGACTTTCCGCAACTCAGGAAGAACCAGGAGGTTCTCCCCTGCAGGAGAGTTGAGGCCCTTTTCTGCTGCGGCATCTCGAGGGAAATCACGCATTCTCTCTTGAACCTCGCAAGGGTCCTTCCCACCCTTGCGGCAACTCAAGAAATTCCCCGACATACCTGACCCAAGTTGGTGGAATGCTGAGGGTCCCAGCACAACTCAGGAGGAGCCCAGATTCCACACCGTGAGCTCGAGAGGAGGGTCCCATTCCCTGCTTCGTCAGGAAAGAATTCCCGCCATTCCCGTCACATCTCAAGAGGTGGTGCTCTCAACAGGAAAGCGGAGTCCTCCTGGGGTCAGGCCACCATACTAAAAGTCCCATAGATGTCTCAGTCCACTCCAGATGAACGTGATTTCCCTGCACTACCTAGAGTGTCACCCACATATCGCCTCACACCATGGTGGCTCATTCCACAGCCCTGTGGCATCTCGAGGGAAAGACAGAGATCCCTGGGTCAACTCGTCGGGAACCCTGACACTGATGCTACAGCACAGGAGGAAAGAGGACGTGCACCTAACCACAGGAGACCAGGTCTGACTCCCCTGGGGAGACTCCAGAGGAACCCCAAGATCCATGCCAGCACTGGAGCCGAAACATGAGGTTCCAGTTTTGGCTCCAGACGGGGACTTCAGGCACGGCACTGACTGGAGAGGAATCCCGAGGGGCTACTAGCAACTTGCACAGCGAATCGCCTTTCCTGAGGCCACGCGAGCGGGTCCCTGAGGACCCCGTCCTCAGTCGAGTGGGACCTGTCGCAACTTGAGAAAAACCAGGAGGTTCTCCCCTCCGGGCGAGATAAGGCCGTTTTCAACTGCACCATCCAAAAAGAAATCACGCCATTCCTCCTGAACCACAAAGGGTCCTTCACACCCTTGCTGCAAGTCAAGTAGTTCCCTGACATACCCGTCTCCACTTGAGAGGAATAGTGAGGGCCCAACCACAAATAGAGGGGCCCCTCTTCACTCTCCTCTGCTCCAGATGAGGGTTCCCTGCCTTCTTCTTCAGGAATGGATTCTGGCGTTCCCGTCGCACAGCAAGAGGACACACTCTCAACAGGAATGCCGAGAGGAACTCCAGGGGTCGTTCCACCATTCCCAAAGACCCCCAAATGTCTCAGTCCACTTCAGATGAACCTGGTTTTCGTGCCCTGCCTCGAAGGTCACCTCGAGAATCGAATCACACCACGGTGGCACGTGTCTGAGCCCTGTGGAATCTCGAGGGAAAGCCACAGATCCCTGAGTCCACTCGTCTGGAAGCCTGACACTGCTGCTACATCTCAGGATGAAAACCGACTTGCATGCAGTCATAGGAGATGAGGCCTAACTCTCCTGTGGAGACTCCAGTGGAACCCCAAGATCCATGCCAGATGTGGAGAGGAAACCTCAGGTTCCAGCTTCGGCTCCAGACAGGGACTCAGGACCCGGCACAGACAGGAGAGGAATCCCAAGGTGCTGCTCTCAACTCGCACGGAGACTGGCATTTCCTGAGGCCACGCGAGAGGGTCCCTGAGGTCCCCGTCATAACTTGAGAAAGACCTGCCGCAACTCGAGAAAAACCATAAGGTTCTCCCCTCCAGGCGAGATGAGGACGTTTTCTGCTGCGGCATCCCGACAGAAATCACTCCTTCCCTCCTGAACCTCAAAGTGTCCTTCACACCCGTGCGGCAATTCAAGAAGTTCCTGACATACCCGTCCCCACTCGAGAGGAACACTGAGGGTCCCACCACAACTCAAGAGGAGCCCTCATTGCCCCTCATCTGCTACAGATGAGGGTTCCCTTTCTGGCTTCATCGGGAAAGGATTCTGGCTTTCCCCTTGTGCAGCAAGTTTATGAGCTCTCAACAGGAATGTCGAGAGGGACTCCAGGGGACGTGCCACCATTCCAAAGGACCCCCAAATGTCGCAGTCCATTCCAGATGAACCTGATTTCCCTACCCTGCCTCGAAGATCACATCGAGCATTGAATCACACCACTGTGGCACGTGCGTCAGCTCTGTGGCACCGTGAGGAAAAGCCACAGATCCCTGTGTCAACTCGAAGGGAAGCCTCACATTGCTCCTTCAGCTCGGGAGGAACACGGAAGTGTATTTCTCCACTCGAGAAGAGCCCTGACTCTCCTTTGGAGACGCCAGCGGAACCCCAAGATCCATGCCAGATGTGGAGAGGAAACCTCAGATTCCAGCTTCAGCTCCAGACAGGGACTCAGGACCCAGCTCAGACAGGAGAGGAATCCTGAGGGGCCGCTCTCAACTCGCACGGAGACTGGCATTTCCTGAGGCCACGCGAGTATGTCCCTGAGGTCCCCGTCGTAACTTGAGAAGGACCAGCCGCAACTCAAGAAAAACCATAAGGTTCTCCCCTCCAGGCGAGATGAGGACGTTTTCTGCTGCGGCATCCCGACAGAAATCACTCCGTGCCTCCTGAACCTCAAAGTGTCCTTCACACCCGTGCGGCAATTCAAGAAGTTCCTGACATACCCGTCCCCACTCGAGAGGAACACTGAGGGTCCCACCACAACTCAAGAGGAGCCCTCATTGCCCCTCATCTGCTACAGATGAGGGTTCCCTTTCTGGCTTCATCGGGAAAGGATTCTGGCTTTCCCCTTGTGCAGCAAGTTTATGAGCTCTCAACAGGAATGTCGAGAGGGACTCCAGGGGACGTGCCACCATTCCAAAGGACCCCCAAATGTCGCAGTCCATTCCAGATGAACCTGATTTCCCTACCCTGCCTCGAAGATCACATCGAGCATTGAATCACACCACTGTGGCACGTGCGTCAGCTCTGTGGCACCGTGAGGAAAAGCCACAGATCCCTGTGTCAACTCGAAGGGAAGCCTCACATTGCTCCTTCAGCTCGGGAGGAACACGGAAGTGTATTTCTCCACTCGAGAAGAGCCCTGACTCTCCTTTGGAGACGCCAGCGGAACCCCAAGATCCATGCCAGATGTGGAGAGGAAACCTCAGATTCCAGCTTCAGCTCCAGACAGGGACTCAGGACCCAGCTCAGACAGGAGAGGAATCCTGAGGGGCCGCTCTCAACTCGCACGGAGACTGGCATTTCCTGAGGCCACGCGAGTATGTCCCTGAGGTCCCCGTCGTAACTTGAGAAGGACCAGCCGCAACTCAAGAAAAACCATAAGGTTCTCCCCTCCAGGCGAGATGAGGACGTTTTCTGCTGCGGCATCCCGACAGAAATCACTCCGTGCCTCCTGAACCTCAAAGTGTCCTTCACACCCTTGCTGAAACACAAGAAGTTTCTGCATACCCGTCTCCACTCGAGAGGAACACTGAGGGTCTCACCACAACTCAAGAGGGGTCCCCTTTCCCCCTCATCCGCTACAGATGTTTGTTCCCTTCCCTGCTTCATCAGGAAAGGATTCTGGCTTTCCCATTGCACAGCAAGATGACGTGCTCTCAACAGAAACGTGGAGAGGGACTCCAGGGGACATGCCACCATTCCAAAGGACTCCCAAATGTCGCAGTCCACCCCATATGAACCTGATTTCCATACCCTGCCTCGAAGATCACACCGAGCATCGAATCACACCACTGTGGCACATGCGAGAGCTCTGTGGCACCTCGAGGAAAAGCCACAGATGCCTGTTTCAACTCGTAGGGAAGACTCGCATTGCTCCTACAGCTCGGAGGAAAACGGACGTTTATGTCTCCACTGGAGAAGAGTCCTGACTTTCCTGTGGAGACTCCAGAGGAACCCCAAGATCCTTGTCAGCACTGGAGAGGAAACCTCAGGTTCTGGCCGCAGTTCCAACCAAGGACTTAGTAACCGACATGACTGGAGAGGAATCCCGAGGGGCCCCTTACAACTCGCATGGAGGCTGGTCTTTCTTGAGGCCACGCCAGCCGGTCGCTAAGGTCCCCGTTGTCAATTGAGTGGGACTTTCCGCAACTCGAGAAAAACCAGGAGGTTCTCCCCTGCAGGCGAGATGAGGCGCTTTTCTGCTGTTGCATCTCGAGGGAAATTGCGCCTTCTCTCTTGAACCTTGCAAGGGTACTTCCCAACCTTGCTGCAACTCTAGAAATTCCCCAACATACCCGTCCCCACATTGGTGGAACATAGACGGTCCCAGCACAACTCAGGAGAAGCCCCGTTTACCCTCCGTGAGCTCGAGATGAGGGTCTCTTTCCCTGATTCGTTGAGAAAGAATTCCCACCATTCCTGTCGCATCTCAAGATGTGGCACTCTCAACAGGAAAGCAGAGTTCTCCTGGGGTTGGGCCACCATACTGAAAGTCCCATAGATGTCTCAGTCCACTCCAGATGAAAATGATTTCCCTGCACTACCTCGAGTGTCACCCGCGTATCGCCTCACACCACCGTGGATCATTCTACATCCTGTGGCATCTTGAGGGAAAGATAGAGATCCCTGGGTCAACTCGACGGGAAACCTGACACTGCTGCTACAGCACGGGAGGAAAGAGGACGTGCACCTAACCACAGGAGACCAGGCCTGACTCACCTGGCGAGACTCCAGAGGAACCCCAAGATCCATGCCAGCACTGGAGCCGAGACATGAGCTTCCAGTTTTGGCTCCATTCGGGGACTTAGGAACCGGCACTGACTGGACAGGAATCCTGAGGGGCTACTCTCAACTCGCACAGAGAATCGCCTTTCCTGAGGCCACGCGAGTGGGTCCCTGAGGGCCCCGTCGTAACTCGAGAGGGACCTGCTGCAACTCGAGAAAAACCAGGAGGTTCTCCCCTCCGGGCGAGATAAGGCCGTTTTCTGCAGCACCATCCAGAAAGAAATCACTCCTTTCCTCCTGAAACACAAAGGGTCCTTCACACCCTTGCTGCAACTCAAGAAGTTCCCCGACATACCCGTCTCCACTCGAGAGCAATAGTTAGGGTCCCACCACAAATCAAGAGGGACCCCCTTTTACCCTCGTCTGCTCTAGATGAGGGTTCCTTCCCTGCTTCGTCAGGTATGGATTTTGGCATTCCCTTCGCACAGCAAGAGGAGACACTCTCAACAGGAATGTCGAGAGGAACTCCAGGGGTCGTTCCACCACTCCAAAAGACCCCCCAAATATCTCAGTCCATTTCAGATGAAACTGGCTTTCGTGCCCTACCTCGAAGGTCACCCCGAGAATCGAATCACACCAGGGTCGCCGGTGCGAGAGCCCTGTGGAATCTCGAGGGGAAGCCACAGATCCCTGTGTCCACTCGTCTGGAAGCCTGACACTGCTGCTACAGCTCAGGAGCAAATCGGACTTGCATGTAATCACAGGAGACGAGGCCTAACTCTCCTGTGGAGATGCCAGCGGATCCCCAAGTTCCATGCCAGATGTGGAGAGGACTCTCAGGTTCCAGCTTCGGCTCCAGACAGGGACACAGGACCCGGCACAGACAGGAGAGGAATCCTGAGGGGCCACTCACAACTCGCACGGAGACTGGCATTTCCTGAGGCCACGCGAGCGGGTCCCTGAGGTCCCCGTCGTAACTTGAGAAGGACCTGCCTCTACTCGAGAAAACCATAAGGTTCTCCCCTCCACGTGAGATGAGGATGTTTTCAGCTGCAGCATCCAGAGAGAAATCACTCCTTCCCTCCTGAACCACAAAGGGTCCTTCACACACTTGCTGCAACTCAAGAAATTCCTGACATACCCGTCTCCACTCGAGAGGAACACTGAGGGTACCACCACAAATCAAGAGGGGCCCCCTTTCACCCTCCTCTGCTCCAGATGAGGGTTCCATTCCCTGCTTCATTGTGAAAGGATTCTGGCATTCCCATTGCACAGTAAGATGACGTGCTCTCAACAGGAATGTCGAGAGTGACTCCAGGGTACGTGCCACCATTCCAAAGGACACCCAAATGCTGTAGTCCACTCCAGATGAACCTGATTTCCCTACCCTGCCTCGACGGTCACACCGAGCATTGAATCACACCACTGTTGCATGTGCGACAGCCCTGTGGCACCATGAGGAAAAGACACAGATCCCTGTGTCAACTCGTAGTGAACCCTCACATTGCTCCTACAGCTCGGGAGGAAAACGGACGTGTATGTCTCCACTCGAGAAGAGTCCTGACTCTCCTGTGGAGACTCCAGAGGAACCCCAAGATCCATGTCAGCACTGGAGAGGAAAGCTCAGGTTCTGGCCGCAGTTCCACCCAAGGACGTAGGAACCGACATGACTGGAGAGGAATCCAGAGGGGCCCCTCACAACTCGCATGGAGGCTGGTCTTTCCTGAGGCCACGCCAGCGGGTCGCTGAGGTCCCCGTCGTCAATTGAGAGGGACTTTCTGCACCTCGAGAAAAACCAGGAGGTTCTCCCCTGCAGGCGAGATGAGGTCCTTTTCTGCTGCAGCATCTCGAGGGAAATCATGCCTTCTCTCTTGATCCTCACAAGGGTCCTTCCCACCCTTGCTGCAACTCAAGAAATTCCCCGACATACCCGTCCCCACATTGGTGGAACACTGAGGGTCCCAGCACAACTCAGGAGGAGTCCCGTTTCCCCACCGTGAGCTCGAGATGAGGGAACCTTTCCCTGCTTCGTCGCGAAAGAATTCCCACCATTCTCGTCGCATCTCAAGAGGTGGCGCTCTCAACAGGAAAGCGGAGTTCTCCTGGGGTCGGGCCACCATACTAAAAGTCCCATAGATGTCTCAGTCCACTCCAGATGAACGTGATTTCCCTGCACTACCTCGCGTGTCACCCATGTATCGCCTCACAACACGGTGGCTAATTCCACAGCCCTGTGGCATCTCGAGAGAAAGACAGAGATCCCTGGGTGAACTCGACGGGAACCCAGACACTGTTGCTAGAGCTCGGGAGGAAAGAGGACGTGCACGTAACCACAGGAGACCAGGCCTGACTCCCCTGGTGAGACTACAGATGAACCACAAGATCCATGCCAGCACTGTAGCAGAAACATGAGGTTCCAGTTTCGGCTCCAGAAGGTCATTTAGGACCCGTCAATGACTGGACTGGAATCCCGAGGGGATACTCTCAACTCGCACAGAGAATCGCCTTTCCTGAGACCAGGCAAGCGGGTCCCTGAGGGCCACGTCGTAACTCCAGAGGGACCTGCCGCAACTCGAGAAAAACCAGGAGATTCTCCCCTCCAGGCGAGATAACGCCGTTTTCTGCAGCGACATCCTGAATGAAATCACACCTTTCCTCCTGAAACACAAAGGGTCCTTCACAATCTTGCTGCAACTCAAGAAGTTCCCCAACATACCCGTCTCCACTTGAGAGGAATAGTGAGGGTCCCACCATAAATCAAGAGGGGCCCCCTTTCACCATCCACTGCTCCACATGAGGGATCCTTTCCTGCTTCGTCAGGAATGGATTCTGGCATTGCCGTAGCACAGCAAGAGGACACACTCTCAACAGGAATGTCGAGAGGAACTCCAGGCATCGTTCCACCATTCCAAAAGAGCCCCAAATATCTCAGTCCACTTCAGATGAACCTGGTTTTCGTGACCTGACTCGAAGGTCACCCCGAGGATCGAATCACACCATGGTGGCACGTTCGAGAGCCCCGGGGAAACTCGAGGGAAAGCCACAGATCCCTGTGTCCACTCGTCTGGAAGCCTGACACTGCTGCTAAAGCTCGGGAGGAAAACGGACTTGCATGTAACCACAGGATACCAGGCCTAAATCTCCTGTGTAGACTCCAGCAGAACCCCAGGATCCATGACAGATGTGGATAGGAAACCTCAGGTTCCAGCTTCGGCTCCAGATAGGGACACAGGACCCGGCACAGACAGGAGAGGAATCCCGAGGGGCCGCTCTCAACTCGCATGGACACTGGCATTTCCTGAGGCCACGTGAGCGGGTCCCTGATGTCCCCATCATAACTTGAGAAGGACCTGCCGCTCCTCAAGAAAAACCATGTTTCTCCCCTCCAGGCGAGATGAGGACGTTTTCTGCTGCAGCATCCCGAGAGAAATCACTCCTTCCCTCCTGAACCACAAAGGGTCCTTCAAACCCTTGCTGCAACTCAAGAAGTTCCTGACATACCCGTCTCCACTCGAGAGGAACACTGAGGGTCCCACCACAACTCAAGAGGGTCTCCCTTTCCCCCTCATCGCTACAGATGAGGGTTCCCTTCCCTGCTTCATTGGGAAAAGTTTCTGGCTTTCCCGTTTCACAGCAAGATGACGTGCTCTCAATAGGAATGTCGAGAGGGACTCCAGGGGACGTGCCACTATTCCAAAGGACCCCCAAATGTCGCAGTCCACTCCAGATAAACCTGATTTCCCTACCCTGGCTCGAAGGTCACAACGAGCATCGAATCACACCACTGTGGCATGTGAGACATGCTTGTGGCACCTCGAGGAAAAGCCACAGATCCCTGTGTCAACTCGTAGGGAAGCCTCACATTGCTCCTACTGCTCGGAAGGAAAATGGATGTGTATGTCTCCAATCGAGAAGAGTCCTGACTCTCCTGTGGAGACTCCAGAGGAACCCCAAGATCCATGTCAGCACTGGAGAGGAAAGCTCAGGTTCAGGCCGCAGTTCCAGCCAAAGACTTATGAACCAACATGACTGGAGAGGAATCCTGAGGGGCCCTCGCAACTCGCATGCAGGCTGGTCTTTCCTGAGGGCACGCAAGCGGGTCGCTGAGGTCCCCGTCATCACTGAGAGGGACTTTCTGCAACTCGAGAAAAATCAGGAGTTTCTCCCCTGCAGGCGAGATGAGGCCCTTTTCTGCTGTGGCATCTCATGGGAAATCACGCCTTCTCTCTTGAACCTCGCAATGGTCCTTCCGAACCTTGCTGAAACTCAAGAAATTCCCCAACATACCCGTCCCCACATTGGTGGAACACCGAGGGTCCCAGCACAACTCAGGAGGAGCCCCGTTTCCCCACCGTGAACTCGAGATGAGGGTCCCTTTCAATGCTTCGTAGGGAAAGAATTCCCACCATTCAAGTCGCATCTCAAGAGGTGGCACTCTCAACAGGAAAGCGGAGATCTCCTGGGGTCGGGCCACCATACTAAGTGTCCCATAGATGTCTCAGTTCACTCTAGATGAAAGTGATTTCCCTGAACTACCTCGAGTGTCTCCCGCCTATCACCTCAAACCACGGTGGCTCATTCCACAGCCCTGTAGCATCTTGAGGGAAAAACAGAGATCCCTGGGTCAACTCGATGGGAACACTGACACTGCTGCTACAGCTCAGAAGGAAAGAGGATGTGCACGCAACCACAGGAGAAGAGGCCTGACTTTCCAGGGGAGACTCCAGAGGAACCCCAAGATCAATGCCAGCACAGGCGAGGAAACATGAGGTTCCAGTTTCAGCTCCAGACGGGGACTGAGGACCCGGCACTGACTGGAGAGGAATCCCGAGGGGCTACTCTCAACTCGCACAGAGAATCGCCTTTCCTCCGCCCACGTGAGCGGGTCCCTGAGGGCCCCATCGTCACTCAAGAGGGACCTGCCGCAACACGAGAAAAACTAGGAGGTTCTCCCCTCCAGGCGAGATAAGGCCGTTTTCTGCAGCGGCATCCCGAATGAAATCACGCCTTTCCTCCTGAACCACATAGTGTTCTTCATACCCTTGATGCAGCTCAAGTAGTTCCCCGACATACCAGTCTCCACTCAAGAGGAATAGTGAGGGTCCCACCACAAATCAAGAGGGGCCCCCTTTCACCCTCCTCTGCTCCAGATGAGGGTTCCTTCCCTGCTACGTCAGGAAAGGATCCTGGTGTTTCCGTCGAACAGCAAAAGGACACACTCTCAACAGGAATGTTGAGAAGAACTCCAGGGGTAGTTCCACCATTCGAAAAGGCCCCCAAATATCTCAGTCCACTTCAGATGAAACTGGCTTTCGTGCCCTGCCTCGAAGGTCACACCGAGGATCGAATCACACCATGGTGGCACGTGCGAGAGCCCTGTGGAATCTCGAGGGAAAGCCACAGATCCCTGTGTCCACTCGTCTGGAAGCCTGACACTGCTGCTACAGCTCGGGAGGAAAACAGACTTCATGTAACCACAGGAGACGAGGACTAACTCTCCTGTGAAGATGCCAGTGGAGCCCCAAGATCCATGCCAGATGTGGAGAGGAAACCTCAGGTTCCAGCTTCGGCTCCAGACAGGGACTCAGGACCCGGCACAGACAGGAGAGGAATCCCGAGGGGCCGCTCTCAACTCGCACGGAGACTGGCATTTCCTGAGGCCACGCGAGTGGGTCCCTGAGGTCCCCGTCATAACTTGAGAAGGACCTGCTGCTACTCGAGAAAAACCACAAGGTTCTCCCCTCCAGGCGAGATGAGGACGTTTTCTACTGTGGCATCCCGAGAAAAAGCACTCCTTCCCTCCTGAACCTCAAAGGGTCCTTCACACCCTTGCTGCATCTCAAGAAGTTCCTGACATACCAGTCTCCACTCGAGAGGAACACTGAGGGTCCCACCACAACTCAAGAGGGGCCCCCTTTCGCCCTCATCCGCTACAGATGAGGGTTCCGCTCCATGCTTCATCGGGAAAGGATTCTGGCTTTCCCGTTGCACAACAAGATGACGTGCTCTCAACAGGAATGTCGAGAGGGACTCCAGGGGACGTGCCACCATACCAAAGGATCCCCAGATGACGCAGTCCACTGCAGATGAACCTGATTTCCCTACCCTGCCTCGAAGGTCACACCGAGCATCGAATCACACCACTGTGGCACGTGTGACAGCCCTGTGGCACCTCGAGGAAAAGCCACAGATCCCTGTGTCAACTCGTAGGGAAGCCTCACATTGCTCCTACAGCTCGGGAGGAAAACGGACGTGTATGTCTCCACTCGAGAATGGAGCCGAGACATGAGCTTCCAGTTTTGGCTCCTGATGGGGACTTAGGTCCCAGCACTGACTGGAGAGGAAACCCGAGGGGCTACTCTCAACTCGCCCAGAGAATCGCCTTTCCTGAGGCCACGTGAGCGGTTCCCTGAGGGCCCCGTCTTAACTCGAGAGGGACCTGCCGCAGCTCGAGTAAAACCAGGAGGTTCTCCACTCCGGGCGAGATAAGGCCGTTTTCTGCAATGACATCCTGAAAGAAATCACACCTTTCCTCCTGATCCACAAAGGGTCATTCACACCCTTGCTGCAACTCAAGAAGCTCACCGACATACCGTCTCCACTCGAGAGGAATAGTGAGGGTCCCATCACAAATCAAGAGGGACCCCCTTTCACACTCCTCTGATCCAGATGAGAGTTCGTTGCCTGCTTTGTCAGGAATGGATTCTGTCATTCCCGTCGCACAGCAAGAGGACACACTCTCAACAGGAATGTCGAGAGGAACTCCAGGGGTCATTCCACCATTCCAAAAGACCCCCAAATATCTCAGTCCACTTCAGATGAACCTGGTTTTCGTGCCCTGCCTCGAAGGTCACTGCGAGGATAGAATCACACCACGGTGGCATGTGCGAGAGCCCTGTGGAATCTCGAGGGAAAGCCACAGATCCCTGTGTCCACTCGTCTGGAAGCCTGACACTGCTGCTACAGCTCGGGAGGAAAACGGACTTGCATGTAACCACAGGAGACGAGGCCTAACTCTCCTGTGGAGACTCCAGCGGAACCCCAAGATCCATGCCAGATGTGGAGAGGAAACCTCAGGTTCCAGCTTCGGCTCCAGACAGGGACTCAGGACCCGGCACAGACAGGAGAGGAATCCCGAGGGGCCGCTCTCAACTCGCACGGAGACTGGCATTTCCTGAGGCCACGCGGGTGGGTCCCTGAGGTCCCCGTCATAACTTGAGAAGGACCTGCTGCTACTCGAGAAAAACCACAAGGTTCTCCCCTCCAGGCGAGATGAGGACGTTTTCTACTGTGGCATCCCGAGAGAAATCACTCCTTCCCTCCTGAACCTCAAAGGGTCCTTCACACCCTTGCTGCATCTCAAGAAGTTCCTGACATACCAGTCTCCACTCGAGAGGAACACTGAGGGTCCCACCACAACTCAAGAGGGGCCCCCTTTCGCCCTCATCCGCTACAGATGAGGGTTCCGCTCCATGCTTCATCGGGAAAGGATTCTGGCTTTCCCGTTGCACAACAAGATGACGTGCTCTCAACAGGAATGTCGAGAGGGACTCCAGGGGACGTGCCACCATACCAAAGGATCCCCAGATGACGCAGTCCACTGCAGATGAACCTGATTTCCCTACCCTGCCTCGAAGGTCACACCGAGCATCGAATCACACCACTGTGGCACATGCAACAGCCCTGTGGCACCTCGAGGAAAAGCCACAGCTCCCTGTATAAACTCGTTGGTAAGCCTCACATTGCTCCTACGGCTCAGGAGGAAAATGGACATGTATGTCTCCACTGGAGAAGACTTCTGACTCTCCTGTGGAGTCTCCAGAGGAACCCCAAGTACCATGTCAGCACTGGAGAGGAAACCTCAGGTTCTGGCCCTCGTTCCAGCCAAGGACGTAGGAACCGACATGAAAGGAGAGGAATCCAGACGGGCCCCTCGCAACTAGCATGGAGGGTGGACCTTCCTGAGGCCACGCCAGCGGGTTGCTGAGGTCCCCGTCGTAACTTGAGAAGGACCTGCTGCTACTCGAGAAAAACCATAAGGTTCTCCCCTCCAGGCGAGATGAGGACGTTTTCTACTGCAGCATCCCGAGAGAAATCACTCCTTCCCTCCTGAACCTCAAAGGGTCCTTCACACCCTTGCTGCAACTCAAGAAGTTCCTGACATACCTGTCTCCACTCGAGAGGAACACTGAGGGTCCCACCACAACTCAAGAGGGGCCCCCTTTCCCCCTCATCTGCTACAGATGAGGGTTCCCTTCCCTGCTTCATCAGGAAAGGATTCTGGCTTTCCCGTCGCACAGCAAGATGACATGCTCTCAATAGGAATGTCGAGAGGGACTCCAGGGGACATAGGAGGAAAACGGAGTTGCATGTAACCACAGGAGACGAGGACTAACTCTCCTGTGGAGACATCAGCGGAACACCAAGATCCATGCCAGATGTGGAGAGGAAACCTCAGGTTCCAGTTTCGGCTCCTGACAGGGACTCAGGACCCGGCAGAGAGAGGAGAGGAATCCCGACGGGCCGCTCTCAACTTGCACGGAGTCTGGCATTTCCTGAGGCCAGGCGAGCTGGTCGCTGAGGTCCCCTTCATAACTTGAGAAGGACCTGCCACTTCTCGAGAAAAGCCATAAGGTTCTTGCCTCCAGGCGAGATGAGCACGTTTTCTGCTGCGGAATCCCGAGAGAAATCACTCCTTCCCTCCTGAACCTCAAAGGGTCCTTCACACCCTTGCTGCAACTCAAGAAGTTCCTGACATACCCGTCTCCACTCGAGAGGAACACTGAGGGTCCCAAGACAACTCAAGGGGGCACCCTTTCCCCCTCATTCGCTACAGATGAGGGTTCCCGTCCCTACTTCATCGGGAAAGGATCCTCTTTTCCTATTGCAGAGCAAGATGATGTGCTTTCGACAGGAATGTCGAGAGGGACTCCACTGGACGTGCCACCATTCCAAAGCACGCCCAAATGTCCCAGTCCACTCCAGATGAACCTGATTTCCCTACCCTCCCTCGAAGGTCACAACGAGCATCAAATCACACCACTGTGGCACGTGAGACAGCCCTGTGGCACCTCGAGGAAAAGCCACAGATCCCTGTGTCAACTGTTAGGGAAGACTCACATTGTTACTACAGCTTGGGCGGATAACGGACGTGTATATCTCCACTCGAGAAGAGTCCTGACTCTCCTGTGGAGACTCCAGAGGAACCCCAAGATCCATGTCAGCACTGGAGAGGAAACCTCAGTATCTGGCTGCAGTTACAGCCAAGGATTTAGAAACCGACATGACTGGAGAGGAATCGAGAGAGGGCCCTCGCAACTCGCATGGAAGCTGGTCTTTCCTGAGGCCACGCCAGCGGGTCGCTGAGGTCCCCGTCGTCAATTTAGAGGGACTTTCCGCAACTCAAGAAAACCAGGAGGTTCTCCCCTGCAGGCATTTTGAGGCCCTTTTCTGCTGCGGCATCTCGAGGGAAATCATGCCTTCTCTCTTGAACCTCGCAAGGGTTCTTCCCACCGTTGCTGTAACCCAAGAAATTCCCCGACATACCCGTCCCCACATTGGTGGAACACCGAAGGTCCCAGCACAACTCAGGAGAAGCCCCGTTTCCCCACCGTGAGCTCGAGATGAGGGTCTCTTTCCCTGCTTCGTCGGGAAAGAATTCCCGCCATTCCCGTCGCATCTCAAGAGGTGGCACGCTCATCAGGAAAATGGAGTTCTCCTGGGGTCGGGCCACCATACTTAAAGACCCATAGATGTCTCAGTCCACTCCAGATGAACGTGATTTCCCTGCACTACCTCGAGTGTCACCCGCGTATCGCGTCACACCATGGTGGCTCATTCCACAGCCCTGTGTCATCTCGAGAGAAAGACAGAGATCCCTGGGTCAAATCGACGGGAACACTGAAACTGCTGCTACAGCTCGGGAGGAAAGAGGACGTGCACGTAACCTCAGGAGACCAGGCCTGACTCCCCGGGGAGACTCCAGAGGAACCCCAAGAACCATGCCAGCACTGGAGCCGATACACGAGGTTCCAGTTTAGGCTCCAGACGGGGAAATAGGACACAGCACTGACTGGAGAGGAATCCCGAGGGCTACTCTCAACTCGCACAGAGAATCGCCTTTCCTGAGGCCACGCGAGGGGCTCCCTGAGGGCCCCGTCAAAACTCGAGAGGGACCTGCCGCAACATGAGTAAAACCAGGAGGTTCTCCCCTCCGGGAGAGATAAGGCCATTTAATGCATTGGTATTCTGAAAGAAATGACGCATTTCCTCCTGAACTACAAAGGGTCCTTCACACCCTTACTGCAACTAAAGAAGTTCCCGACATACCCGTCTCTACTTGAGAGGAATAGTGAGGTCCCACCACTAATCAAGAGGGGCTCTCTTTCACCCTCCTCTGCTGCAGATGAGGGTTCCTTCCCTGCTTCGTTAGGAATGGATTCTGGTGTTCCCGTTGCACAGCAAGAGGACACAATCTCAACAGGAATGTCGAGAGGAACTCCAGGGGTCGTTCCACCAATCCAAAAGACCCCCAGATATCTCAGTCCAATTCAGATGAACCTGGTTTTCATGCCCTGCCTCAAAGGTCACCCCAAAGATCGAATCACACCATGGTGGCACGTGCGAGAGCCCTGTGGAATCTCGAGGGAAAGCCACAGATCCCTGTGTCCACTCGTCTGGAAGCCTGACACTGCTGCTACATCTCAGGAGGAAAACAGACTTGCATGTAACCACAGGAGACGAGGGCTAACTCTCCTGTGGAGACTCCAGCGGAACCCCAAGATCCATGCCAGATGTGGAGAGGAAACCTCAGGTTCCAGCTTCGGCTCCAGACAGGGACTCAGGAACCGGCACAGACAGGAGACGAATCCCGAGTGGCTGCTCTCAACTCCCACGGAGACTGGCATTTCCTGAGTCTACACGTGTGGGTCCCTGAGGTCCCCGTTGTAACTTGAGAATGACCTGCCGCTACTCGAGAAAAACCAAAAGGTTCTCACCTCCAGGCGAGATGAGGACGTTTTCTGCTGCGGCATCCTGAGAGAAATCACTCCTTCCCTCCTGAACCTCAAAGGGTCCTTCACACTCTTGCTGAAACTCAAGAATTACTGACATCCCCGTCTCCACTCGAGAGGAACACTGAGGCTCCCACCACAACTCAAGAGAGGCCCCCTTTCCCCCTCATCCACTACAGATGAGGGTTCCCTTCCCTGCTTTATCGGGAAAGGATTCTGGCTTTGCCGTCGCAAAACAAGATGACGTGCTCTCAACAGGAATTTCGAGAGGGATTCCATGGGACGTGCCACCATTCCAAAGGACACCCAAATGTCGCAGTCCACTCCAGATGAACCTGATTTCCCTACCCTGCCTTGAAGGTCACACAGAGCATCGAATCACACCACTGTGGCACGTGCGACAGACCTGTGGCACCACAAGGAATAGCCACAGATCCCTGTGTCAACTCGAAGGGAAGCCTCACATTGCTCCTACAGCTCGGGAGGAAAACGGACGTGTATGTCTCCACTCGAGAAGAGTTCTGACTCTCCTGTGGAGACTCCAGAGGAACCCCAAGATCCATGTCAGCACTGGAGAGGAAACCTCAGGTTCTGGCCACAGTTCCAGCCAAGGACTAAGGAACCGGCAAGACTGGAGAGGAAACCCGACGGGCCCCTCGCAACTCGCATGGAGGCTGATCTTTCTTGAGGCTAGGCCAGCGGGTCGCTGAGGTCCCCGTCGTCAGTTGAGAGGGACTTTCCACAACTCGAGAAAAACCAGGAGGTTCTCCCATGCAGGCGAGATGAGGCCCTTTTCTGATGGGGCATCTCGAGGGAAATCACGCTTTCTCTCTTGAACCTCACAAGGGTCCTTCCCACCCTTGCTGCAATTAAAGAAGTTCCCCGACATACCCGTCCCCACATTGGTGGAACACCGAGAGTCCCAGCACAACTCAGGAGGAGCCTCGTTTCCCCAGCGTGAGCCCAAGACGAGGGTCCCTTTACCTGCTTCGTCGGGAAAGAATTCCCGCAATTCCCGTTGCATCTCAAGAGATGGTGCACTCAACAGGAAAGCGGAGTTCTCCTGGGGTCGGTCTACCATGCTAAAAGTCCCATAGATGTCTCAGTCCACTCCAGATGAACGTGATTTCCCTGCACTACCTCGAGTGTCACCCGCGTATCACCTCACACTACGGTGGCTCATTCCACAGACCCGTGGCATCTCGAGAGAAAGACAGAGATCCCTGGCTCAACTCGACGGGAACATTGACACTGCTGCTACATCTCGGGAGGAAAGAGGACGTGCACGTAACCACAGGAGACCAGGCCTGACTTCCCTGGGGAGACTCCAGAGGAACATCAAGGTCCATGTCAGCACTTGAGCGGAAACATGAGGTTCCAGTTTCGGCTCCAGACGGGGACTTTGGACCCGGCACTGACTGGAGAGGAATCCCGAGGGGCTACTCTCAACTCGCACAGAGAATGGCCTTTCCTGAGGCCACGCGAGCGGGTCCCTGAGGGCCCCGTCGTAACTCGAGACTGACCTGCCGCAACTCGAGAATAACCAGGAAGTTCTCCCCTCCAGGCGAGATAAGGCCGTTTTCTACAGCGGAATCCTGAAAGAAATCACCACTTTATCCTGAACTTCAAAGGGTCCTTCACACCGTTGCTGCAACTCAAAAAGTTCCCCGACATACCCGTCTCCACTCTAGAGGAATAGTGAGGGTCCAACCAGAAATCAAGAGGGGCACCCTTTCACCCTCCTCTGCTCCAGAGGAGGGTTCCTCCCCTGCTTCGTCAGGAATGGATTCTGGCGTTCCCGTCACACAGCAAGAGGACACACTCTCAACAGGAATGTCGAGAGGAACTCCAGGAGTCAGTACACCATTCCAAAACACCCCCAAATATCTCAGTCCACTTCAGATGAACCTGGTTTTCATGCCCTGTCTCGAATGTCACCACGAGGATCGAATCACACCACATGGCACGTGTGAGAGCCCTGTGGAATCTCGAGGGAAAGCCACAGATCCCTGTGCCTACTTGTCTTGAAGACTGACACTTCTGCTACCGCTCAGGATGAAAGAGGACGTGCACATAACCACAGGAGACCAGGCCTGACTCCCTTGGGGAGACTCCATTGGAACTCCAAGATCCATGCCAGCACTGGAGAGGAAACATGAGGTTCCAGTTTCGACTCCAGACGGGAACTTCTGACCCGGCATTGACTGGAGAGGAATCCCGAGGGGCCACTCTCAACTCGCATCGAGACTGGCATTTCCTGAGGTCACGCGAGAGGGTCCCTGAGGTCCCGGTCGTAACTTGAGAAGGACATGCCGCTACTCGAGAAAAACCATGAGGTTCTCCCCTTGAGGCGAGATGAAGACGTTTTCTGCTGCGTCATGCCGAGAGAAAACACTCCTTCCCTCCTGAACCTAAAAGGGTCCTTCACACCCTTGCTGCAACTCAAGAAGTTCCTGACATAACCGTCTCCACTCGAGAGGAACATTGAGGGTCCCACCACAATTCAAGAGGGGCCCCCTTTCACCCTCGTCCACTACAGAGGAGATTTCCCGTCCCTGCTTCATCGGAAAAGGATCCTCCTTTCCCGTTGCACAGCAAGATGACATGCTCTCAACAGGAATGTCGAGAGGGACTCCAGGGGACGTGCCACCATTCCAAAGGACGACCAAATGTCGCAGTCCACTCCAGATAAACCTCATTTCCCTACCCTGCCTCGAAGGTCACACCGAGCATCGAATCACACCACTGTGGCACGTGCTACAGCCCTGTAGCACCTCGAGGAAAAGTCACAGATCCCTGTATCAACTCGTAGGGAAGTCTCACATTGCTCCTACAGATTGGGAGGAAAACAGACGTGTATGTCTCCACTCGAGAAGAGTCCTGACTCTCCTGTGGAGACTCCAGAGGAACGCCAAGATCCACGTCAGCACTGGAGAGGAAACCTCAGGTTCTGGCTGCAGTTCCAGCCAAGGGCTTAGGAACCGACATGACTGCAGAGGAACCCCGAGGGGCCCCTCGCAACTCACATGGAGGCTGGTCTTCCTCAGGCCATGCCAGCGAGTCGCTGAGGTACCAATCGTCAATTGAGAGGGACTTGCCGCAACTCGAGAAAAACCAGGAGGTTCTCCCCTGCAGGCGAGATGAGGCCCTTTTCTGCTGTGGCATCTCGAGGGAAATCACGCCTTCTCTCTTGAACCTTGCAAGGGTCCTACCCACACTTGCTGCAACTCAAGAAATTCCCCAACATACCCGTCCCCTCATGGTGGAACACCGTGGGTCCCAGCACAACTCAGGAGGAGCCCCGTATCCCCACCGTGAGCTCGAGATGAGGGTCCCTTTCCCTGCTTCGTCAAGGAAGAATTCCCGCCATTCCCGTCGCATCTCTAGAGGTGGCGCTCTCAACAGGAAAGCGGAGTTCTCCTGGGATCGGTCCACCATACTAAAAGTCCCATAGAAGTTTCAGTCCACTCCGGATGAAAGTGATTTCCCTGCACTACCTCGAGTGTCACCCGCGTATCGCCTCACACCACGGTGGCTCAGTCCACAGCCCTGTGGCATCTCGAGGGAAAGACACAGATCCCAGGGTCAACTCGACGGGAACCCTGACACTGCTGCTACGGCGCGGGAGGAAAGAGCACGTGCACGGAATCACAGGAGACCAGGCCTGACTCCCCTGGGGAGATTCCAGAGGAACCCCAATATCCATGCCAGCACTGGAGCCGATACATGAGGTTCCAGTTTCAGCTCCAGACCGGGACATAGGACCCGGCACTGACTGGAGAAGAATCCCGAGGGGCTACTCTCAACTCGCACAGAGAATCGCCTTTCCTGAGGACACGCGAGCGGCTCCCTGAGGGCCCCGTCGTAATTCAAGCAGGACCTGCCGCAACACGAGAAAAACCAGGAGGTTCTCCCCTCCAGGCGAGATGAGGCCGTTTTCTGCAGTGGCATTCTGAAAGAAATCACGCCTTTCCTCCTGAACCACAAGGGGTCATTCACACACTTGCTGCAACTCAAGAAGTTCCCCCACATACCCGTCTCCACTCGAGAGGAATAGTGAGGGTCCCAACACAAATCAATAGGGGCCTCCTTTCACCCTCCTCTGCTCCAGATGACGGTTCCGTGCCTGATACGTCAGGAATGGATTCTGGCGTTCCCGTCGAACAGCAAGAGGTCACACTCTCAACAGGAATGTCGAGAGGAACTGCAGGGGTCGTTCCACCCTTCCAAAACACCCCCATATATCTCCGTCCACTTCAGATGAACCTGGTTTTCATGCCCTGCCTCGAAGGTCACCCCCAGGATCGAATCACACCACGGTGGCATGTGTGAGAGCCCTTTGGAATCTCGAGGGATAGCCACAGATCCCTGTGTCCACTCGTCCGGAAGCCTGACACTGCTGCTACAGCTTGGGAGGAAAACGGACTTGAATGTAACCACAGGAAACGAGGCCTAACTCTCTTGTGGAGACTCCAGCGGAACCCCAGGATCAATGACAGATGTGGAGAGGAAACCTCAGGTTCCAGCTTCGGCTCCAGACAGGGACCCATGACCCGGCACAGACAGGAGAGGAATCCCGAGGGGCCACTCTCAACTCGCACGGAGACTGGCATTTCCTGAGGCCACGCGAGCGGGTCCCTGAGTTACCCGTCTTAACTTGAGAAGGACCTGCCACCACTCGAGAAAAACCATAAGGTTCTCCCCTCCAGGCGAGATGAGGACGTTTTCTGCTGCGGCATCCCGAGAGAAATCACTCCTTCCCTCCTAAACTTCAAAGGGTCCTTCACACCCTTGCTGCAACTCAAGGAGTTCCTGACATACCTGTCTCCACTAGAGTGGAACACTGAGGGTCTCACCACAACTCAAGAGCGGCCCCCTTTCCCCCTCATCCGCTACAGATGAGGGTTCCCTTCCCTGCCTCATCAGGAAAGGATTCCGGCTTTCCTGTTGCACAGCAAGATGACATGCTCTCAACAGAAATGTCGAGAGGGACTCCAGGGGACGTGCCACCATTCCAAAGGACTCCCAAATGTCGCAGTACACTCCAGATGAACCTGATTTCCCTACCCTGCCTCGAAGGTCACACCGAGCATCAAATCACACCACTGTGGCACGTGCGACAGCCCTGTGGCACCACGAGGAAAAGCCACAGATCCCTGTGTCAACTGGTAGGGAAGCCTCACATTGCTCCTAGATGTGTATAAGAGACAGCTAGANCAAATGTCGCAGTACACTCCAGATGAACCTGATTTCCCTACCCTGCCTCGAAGGTCACACCGAGCATCAAATCACACCACTGTGGCACGTGCGACAGCCCTGTGGCACCACGAGGAAAAGCCACAGATCCCTGTGTCAACTGGTAGGGAAGCCTCACATTGCTCCTACAGATCGGGAGGAAAGCAGACGTGTATGTCTCCACTCGAGAAGAGTCCTGACTCTCCTGTGGAGACTCCAGAGGAACCCCAAGATCCATGTCAGCACTGGAGAGGAAACCTCAGGTTCTGGCCGCAGTTCCAGCCAAGGACTTAGGAACCGACATGACAAGAGAGGAATCCCGAGGGGCCCCTCACAACTCGCATGGAGTCTGGTCTTTCCTGAGGCCACGCGAGCGGGTCGCTGAGGTCCCCGTCTTCAATTGAGAGGGACTTTCCGCAACTCGAGAAAAACCAGGAGGCTTCCCCTGCAGGCGAGATGAGGCCCTTTTCTGCTGCAGCATCTCGAGAGAAATCATGCCTTTTCTCTTGAACCTCGAAAGGGTCCTTCCCACCCTTGCTGCAACTCAAGAAATTCCCCGACATACCCGTCCCACATTGGTGGAACAACGAGGGTCCCAGTACAACTCAGGAGGAGCCCCGTTTCCCCACCGTGAGCTTGAGATAAGGGTCCCTTTTCCTGCATCTTCGGGAAAGAATTCCCGCCATTCCTGTGGCATCTGAAGAGGTGGCGCTATCGACAGGATAGCGTAGTTCTCCTGGGGTCGGGCCACCATACTAAAAGTCACATAGATGTCTCAGTCCACTCTAGATGAACGTGATTTCCCTGCACTACCTCGAGTGTCACCCGCGTATCACCTCACATCATGGTGGCTCATTACACAGCCCTGTGGCTTCTCGAGGGAAAGACAGAGATCACTGGGTCAACTCGACCTGACCCTGACACTGCTGCTACAGCTCGGGAGGAAAGAGGACGTGCACGTAATCACAGGAGACGAGGCCTGACTCCCCTGGGGAGACTCCAGAGGACCCCCAAGATCCATGCCAGCACTGGAGCTGATACACGAGGTTCCAGTTTCGGCTCCAGATGGGGACTTAGGACCTGGCACCGAATGTAGAGGAATCCCGAGGGGCTACTCTCAACTCGCACAGAGAATCGCCTTTCTTGAGGCCACGTGAGCTGGTCCCTGAAGGCCCCGTCGTAACTCGAGAGGGACCTGCCGCAACTCGAAAAAAACCAGGAGATTCTCCCCTCCGGCCGATATAAGGCTGTTTAATGCAACAGTATCCTGAAAGAAATCACGTATTACCTCCTGAACTACAAAGGGTCCTTCACACCCTTGCTGCAACTCAAGAAGTTCCCCGACATACCCGTCTCTACTTGAGAGGAATAGTGAGGTCCCACCACAAATCAAGAGGGGCTCTCTTTCACCCTCCTCTGCTGCAGATGAGGGTTCCTTCCCTGCTTCGTTAGAAATGGATTCTGGTGTTCCCATTGCACAGCAAGAGGACACACTCTCAACAGGAATGTCGAGAGGAACTCCAGGGGTCGTTCCACCATTCCAAAAGACCCCCAAATATCTCAGTCCAATTCAGATGAACCTGGTTTTCGTGCCCTGCCTCAAAGGTCACCCCAAAGATCGAATCACACCATGGTGGCACGTGCGAGAGCCCTGTGGAATCTCGAGGGAAAGCCACAGATCCCTGTGTACACTCGTCTGGAAGCCTTACACTGCTGCTACAGCTCGGGAGGAAAACGGAATTGCATGTCACCACAGGAGACGAGGCCTAACTCTCCTGTGGAGACTCCAGGAGAACCCCAAGATCCATGCCAGCACTGGAGCCGACACACGAGGTTTCAGTTTCGGCTCCAGACGGGGACATATGACCCGGCACTGACTGGAGAGGAATCCCAAAGGTCTACTCTCAACTCGCACAGAGAATCGCCTTTCCTGAGGCCTCGCGAGGGGCTCCCTGAGGGCCCCGTCGTAACTCGAGAGGGACCTGCCGCAACTCGAGAAAAACCAGGAGGTTCTCCCCTCCAGGCGAGATAAGGCCGTTTTCTGCAGCGGCATCCTGAAAGAAATCACGCCTTTCCTTCTGAACCACAAAGGGTCCTTCACACCCTTGCTGCAACTCAAGAAGTTCCCCGACATACCCGTCTCCACTCGAGAGGAATAGTGTGGGACCCACCACAAATCAAGAGGGGCTCCCTTTCACCCTCCTCTGCTCCAGGTGAGGGTTCCTTACTTGCTTCCTCAGCAATGGATTCTCGTGTTCCTGTCGCACAGCAAGAGGACAAACTCTCAACAGGAATTTCGAGAGGAACTCCAGGGGTTGTTCCACCAATCCAAAAGACCCCCAAATATCTCAGTCCACTTCTGATGAACCTGGTTTTCATGCCCTGCCTCGAAGGTCACCCCAAGGATCAAATCACACCACGGTGTCACGTGTGAGAGCCCTGTGGAATCTCAAGGGAAAGCCAAAGATCCCTGTGTCCACTTGTCTGGAAGCCTGACACTGCTGCTACAGATCAGGAGGAAAACAGACTTGCGTGTACCCAGAGGAGACGAGGCCTTATTCTCCTGTGGAGACTCCAGCGGAACCCCAAGATCCATGCCATATGTGGAGAGGAAACCTCAGGTTCCAGATTCGGCTCCAGACAGGGACTCAGGACCCGGCCCAGACAAGAGAAGAATCCCGAGGGGCCACTTTCAACTCGCAAGGAAACTGGCATTTCCTGAGGCCACACGTGTGGGTCCCTGAGGTCCCCGTCGTAGCTTGAAAAGGACCTGCCGCTACTCGAGAAAAACCAAAAGGTTCTCCCCTCCAGGCGAGATGAGGACGTTTTCTGCTGCAGCATCCTGAGAGAAATCACTCCTTCCCTCCTGAACCTCAAAGGGTCCTTCACACCCTTGCTGAAACTCAAGAATTACTGACATCCCCGTCTCCACTAGAGAGGAATACTGAGGGTCCCACCACAACTCAAGAGAGGCCCCCTTTCCCCCTCATCCACTACAGATGAGGGTTCCCTTCCCTGCTTTATCGAGAAAGGATTCTGGCTTTCCCGTCGCAAAGCAAGATGACGTGCTCTCAACAGGAATGTCGAGAGGGATTCCAGGGTACGTGCCACCATTCCACAGGACACCCAAATGTCGCAGTCCACTCCAGATGAACCTGATTTCCCTACCCTGCATCGAAGGTCACACAGAGCATCGAATCACACCACTGTGGCACGTGCGACAGACCTGTGGCACCGCGAGGAAGAGCCATAGATCCCTGTGTCAACTCGAAGGAAAGCCTCACATTGCTCCTACAGCTCGGGAGGAAAACCAACGTGTATGTCTCCACTCGAGAAGAGTCCTGACTCTCCTGTGGAGACTCCAGAGGAACCCCAAGATCCATGTCAGCACTGGAGAGGAAACCTCAGTTTCTGGCCGCAGTTCCAGCAAAGGACTTAGAAACCGACATGACTGGAGAGGAATACCAAGGGGCCCCTCCCATCTCGCATGGAGGCTGGTCTTTCCTGAGGCCACGCCAGCGGGTTACTGAGGTCCCGGTCGTCATCTGAGAGGGACTTTCCAAAACTCGAGAAAAACCAGGAGGTTCCCACTGCAGGCGAGATGAGGCACTTTTCTGCTGCGGCATCTCGAGGGAAATCACTCCGTCTCTCTTGAACCTCGCAGGGGTCCTTCCCACCCTTTCTGCAACTCAAGAAATTCCCCGAATACCCGTCCCCACATTGGTGGAACACCAAGGGTCCCAGCACAACTCAGGAGGAGCCCCGTTTCCCCACCGAGAGCTCGAGATGAGGGTCCCTTTCCCTGCTTCATCGTGAAAGAATTCCCGCCATTCCCATCGCATCTCAAGAGGTGGCACTCTCAACAGGAAAGTGGAGTTCCCCTGGGGTCGGGCCACCATCCTAAAAGTCCCATAGATGTCTCAGTCTACTCCAGATGAACGTCATTTCCCTGCACTACCTCGAGTGTCAACCGCATATCACCTCACACCATGGTGGCTCAATCCACAGCCCTGTGGCATCTCGAGGGAAAGACAGAGATCCATGGGTCAACTCGACGGGAACCCTGACACTGCTGCTACAGCTCGGGAGGAAAGAGGACGTTCACGTAACCACAGGAGACCAGGCTTGACTACCCTGGGGAGACTCCAGCGGAACCCCGAGATCCATGCCAGCACTGGAGAGGAAACATGAGTTTCCAGTTTCGGCTCCAGATGGGGACTTCGGACCCAGCACTGACTAGAGAGGAATCCTGAGGGGCTACTCTTAACTCGCACAGAAAATCACCTTTCCTGAGCCATGCGAGCGTGTCCCTGAGGGCCCCGTCGTAACTCGAGAGGGACCAGCCGCAACTCGAGAAAAACCAGGAGGTTCTCCCCTCCAGGCGAGATAAGGCCATTTTCTGCAGCGGCATCCTGAAAGAAATCACGCATTTCCTCCTGAACCACAAAGGGTCCTTCACACCCTTGCTGCAACTCAAGAAGTTTCCAACATACCCGTCTCCACTCGAGAGGAATAGTGAGGGTGCCATCACAAATCAAGAGGGGCCCCCTTTCACCCTCTTCTGCTTCAGATGAGGGTTCCTTCTCTGTTTCTTCAGGAATGGATTCTGGCGTTCCCGTCACACAGCGAGAGGACACACTCTCAACAGGAATGTCGAGAGGAACTCCAGGGGTCGTTCCACCATTCCAAAAGACCCCCAAATATCTCAGTCCACTGCAGATGAACCTGGATTTCGTGCCCTGCCTCGAAGGTCACCGCGAGGATCGAATCACACCACGGTGGCACGTGCGAGAGCCCTGTGGAATCTCGAGAGAAAGCCACAGATCCCTGTGTCCACTCGTCTGGAAGCCTGACACTGCTTCTACAGCTCGGGAGGAAAACGGACTTGCATGTAACCACAGGAGATGAGGCCTAACTCTCCTGTGGAGACTCCAGCAGAACCCCAAGATCCATGCCAGATGTGGAGAGGAAACCTCAGGTTCCAGCTTCGGCTCCAGACAGGGACTCAGGACCCGGCACAGACAGGAGAGGAATAGCCTGACTCCCCTGGGGAGACTCCAGAGGAACCCCAAGGTCCATGTCAGCACTTGAGAGGAAACATGCGGTTCCAGTTTCGGCTCCAGACGGGGACTTAGGACCCGGCACTGACTGGAGAGGAATCCCGAGGGGCTACTCTCAACTCGCACAGAGAATGGCCTTTCCTGAGGCCACGCGAGCGGGTCCCTGAGGGCCCCGTCGTAACTCGAGACTGACCTGCCGCAACTCGAGAATAACCAGGAGGTTCTCCCCTGCAGGCGAGATAAGGCAGTTTTCTACAGCAGAATCCTGAAAGAAATCACGACTTTATCCTGAACTTCAAAGGGTCTTTCACACTGTTGCTGCAACTCAAGAAGTTCCCCGACATACCCGTCTCCACTCTAGAGGAATAGTGAGGGTCCAACCAGAAATCAAGAGGGGCATCCTTTCACCCTCCTCTGCTCCAGATGAGGGTTCCTCCCCTGCTTCGTCAGGAATGGATTCTAGCGTTCCCGTCACACAGCAAGAGGACACACTCTCAACAGGAATGTCGAGAGGAACTCCAGGGGTCGTTCCACCATTCCAAAAGACCCCCAAATATCTCAGTCCACTGCAGATGAACCTGGATTTCGTGCCCTGCCTCGAAGGTCACCGCGAGGATCGAATCACACCACGGTGGCACGTGCGAGAGCCCTGTGGAATCTCGAGAGAAAGCCACAGATCCCTGTGTCCACTCGTCTGGAAGCCTGACACTGCTTCTACAGCTCGGGAGGAAAACGGACTTGCATGTAACCACAGGAGATGAGGCCTAACTCTCCTGTGGAGACTCCAGCAGAACCCCAAGATCCATGCCAGATGTGGAGAGGAAACCTCAGGTCCCAGCTTCGGCTCCAGACAGGGACTCAGGACCCGGAAAAGACAGGAGAGGAATCCTGAGGGGCTGCTCTCAACTCGCACGGAAACTGGCATTTCCTGAGGTAACGCAAGCGGGTCCCTGAGGTCCCCTTCGTAACTTGAGAAAGACCTGCCGCTACTCGAGAAAAATCATAAGGTTTTCTCCTCCAGGCGAGATGAGGACGTTTTCTGCCTCGGCATCCCGAGAGAAATCACTCCTTCCCTCCTGAACCTCAAAGGGTCCTTCACACCCTTGCTGCACCTCAAGAAGTTCCTGACATACCCGTCTCCACTCGAGAGGAACAATGAGGGTCCCACCACAACTCAAGAGGTGACCCCTTTCCCCCTCATCCGCTACAGATGAGGATTTCCTTCCCTGCTTCATCGGGAAAGGATTCTGGCTTTCCCGTCGCACAGCAAGATGGCGTGCTTCTCAACAGGAATGTCGAGAGGGACTCCAGGGGACGTGCCACCATTCCAAAGGACCCCCAAATGTCGCAGTCCACTCCAGTGAACCTGATTTCCCTACCCTCCCTCGAAGGTCACACCAAGCATCGAATAACACCACTGTGGAACGTGCGACAGCTCTTGGCACCTCGAGGAAAAGCCACAGATCCCTGTGTCAACTCGTAGGGAAGACACATTGCTCCTACGGTTCGGGAGGAAAACGGACGTGTATGTCTCCACTCGAGAAGAGTCCTGACTCTCCTGTGGAGACTTCAGAGGAACCCCAAGTACCATGTCAGCACTGGAGAGGAAACCTCAGGTTCTGGCCACAGTTCCAGCCAAGGACTTAGGAACCGACAAGACTGGAGAGGAAACCCGATGGGCCCCTCACAACTCGCATGGAGGCTGATCTTTCCTGAGGCCATGCCAGCGGGTCACTGAGGTCCCCGTCGTCAGTTGAGAGGGACTTTCCACAACTCGAGAAAAACCAGGAGGATCTCCCCTGCAGGCGAGATGAGGCCCTTTTCTGATGGGGCATCTCGAGGGAAATCACGCTTTCTCTCTTGAACCTCGCAAGGGTCCTTCCCACCCTTGCTGCAATTAAAGAAGTTCCCCAACATACCCGTCCCCACATTGGTGGAACACCGAGGGTCGCAGCACAACTCAGGAGGAGCCTCGTTTCCCCAGCGTGAGCCCGAGACAAGGGTCCCTTTACCTGCTTCGTCAGGAAAGAATTCCCGCCATTCCCGTCGCATCTCAAGAGGTGGTACACTCAACAGGAAAGCGGAGTTCTCCTGGGGTCGGGCCACCATGCTAAAAGTCCCATAGATGTCTCAGTCCACTCCAGATGAACGTGATTTCCCTGCACTACATCGAGTGTCAACCGCCTATTGCCTCACACCACGGTGGCTCATTGCACAGACCCGGGGCATCTCGAGAGAAAGACAGAGATCTCTGGCTCAACTCGATGGGAACATTGACACTGCTGCTACATCTCGGGAGGAAAGAGGACGTGCACGTAACCACAGGAGACCAGGCCTGACTCCAAAATATCTCAGTCCACTTCAGATGAACCTGGTTTTCATGCCCTGTCTCGAATGTCACCGCGAGGATCGAATCACACCATGGTGGCACTTGCGAGAGCCTTGTGGAATCTCGAGGGAAAGCCACAGTTCCCTGTGCCCACTCGTCTTGAAGACTGACACTTCTGCTACCACTCAGGATGAAAGAGGACGTGCACGTAACCACAGGAGACCAGGCCTGACTCCCCTGGGGAGACTCCAGAGGAACCCCAAGGTCCATGTCAGCACTTGAGAGGAAACATGCGGTTCCAGTTTCGGCTCCAGACGGGGACTTAGGACCCGGCACTGACTGGAGAGGAATCCCGAGGGGCTACTCTCAACTCGCACAGAGAATGGCCTTTCCTGAGGCCACGCGAGCGGGTCCCTGAGGGCCCCGTCGTAACTCGAGACTGACCTGCCGCAACTCGAGAATAACCAGGAGGTTCTCCCCTGCAGGCGAGATAAGGCAGTTTTCTACAGCAGAATCCTGAAAGAAATCACGACTTTATCCTGAACTTCAAAGGGTCTTTCACACTGTTGCTGCAACTCAAGAAGTTCCCCGACATACCCGTCTCCACTCTAGAGGAATAGTGAGGGTCCAACCAGAAATCAAGAGGGGCATCCTTTCACCCTCCTCTGCTCCAGATGAGGGTTCCTCCCCTGCTTCGTCAGGAATGGATTCTAGCGTTCCCGTCACACAGCAAGAGGACACACTCTCAACAGGAATGTCGAGAGGAACTCCAGGGGCCTTTACACCATTCCAAAACACCCCAAAATATCTCAGTCCACTTCAGATGAACCTGGTTTTCATGCCCTGTCTCGAATGTCACCGCGAGGATCGAATCACACCATGGTGGCACTTGCGAGAGCCTTGTGGAATCTCGAGGGAAAGCCACAGTTCCCTGTGCCCACTCGTCTTGAAGACTGACACTTCTGCTACCACTCAGGATGAAAGAGGACGTGCACGTAACCACAGGAGACCAGGCCTGACTCCCCTGGGGAGACTCCATAGGAACTCCAAGATCCATGCCAGGACTGGAGAGGAAACATGAGGTTCCAGTTTCGACTCCAGACGGGGACTTCTGACCCGGCATTGACTGGAGAGGAATCCCGAGGGGCCACTCTCAACTCTCATGGAGACTGGCATTTCCTGAGGTCATGCGAGAGGGTCCCAGAGGTCCCGGTCGTAACTTGAGAAGGACATGCCGCTACTCGAGAAAAACCATAAGGTTCTATCCTCCAGGCGAAATGAGGACGTTTTCTGTTGCGGCATTCCGAGAGAAATCACTCCTTCCCTCCTGAACCTCAAAGTGTCCTTCACACCCTTGCTGCACCTCAAGAAGTTCCTGACATACTGGTCTCCACTCGAGAGGAACACTGAGGGTCTGACTACAACTCAAGAGAGGACCCCTTTCCCTCTCATCCACTACAGATGAGGATTTCCTTCCCTGCTTCATTGGGAAAGGATTCTGGATTTCCCATCGCACAGTACGATGACGTGCTCTCAACAGGAATGTTGAGAGGAACTCCAGGGGACGTGTCACAATTCCAAAGGACCCGCAAATGTTTCAGTCCACTCCAGATGAACCTGATTTCCCTACACTGCCTCGAAGGTCACACCGAGCATCAAATCACACCACTGTGGCAGGTGCGAAAGTTCTGTGGAACCTCGAGGAAAAGCCACAGATCCCTGTGCCAACTCGTAGGGAAGACTCACATTGTTCCTACAGCTCGGGAGGAAGACGGACATGTATGTCTCCACTCGAGAAGAGACCTGACTCTCCTGTGGAGACTCCAGAGGAACACCAAGATCCATGTCACACTGGAGAGGAAACCTCAGGTTCTGGCCGAAGTTCCAGCCATGGACTTAGGAACCGACATGAATGGAGAGGAATCCCGAGGGACCCATCGCAACACTCATGGAGGCTGGTCTTTCCTGAGGCCACGCCAGCGGGTCACTGAGGTCCCCGTCGTCAAATGAGAGGGACTTTCCGCAACTCGAGAAAAACCAGGAGGTTCTCCCCTGCAGGCGAGATGAGGCCCTTTTCTGAGGGTCAACTCGACGGGAACCCTGACACTGCTGCTACAGCTCGGGAGGAAAGAGGACGTGCACGTAACCACAGGAGACCAGGCCTGACTCCCCTGGGGAGACTCCAGAGGAAACCCAAGATCCATGCAAGCAGGGACCCGAGACATGAGCTTCCAGTTTTGGCCCCAGACGGGAACTTAGGACCCAGCACTGACTGGAGAGGTATCCCGAGGGGCTACTCTCAACTCGCCCAGAGAATCGCCTTCCCTATGCCACGTGATTGGGTCCCTGAGGGCCCCATCGTAACTCGAGAGTTACCTGCCGCAACTCGAGAAAAACCAGGAGGTTCTCCCCTCTGGGCGAGATAAGGCCGTTTTCTGCAGCGGCATCCTGAAAGAAATCACACTTTTCCTCCTGAACCACAAAGGGTCCTTCACACCCTTGATGCAACTCAAGAAGTTCCCCAACATACCCGTCTCCACTTGAGAGGAATAGTGAGGGTCCCACCACAAATCAAGAGGGGCCCCTTTTCAGCCTCCTCTGCTCCAGATGACGGTTCCTTGCCTGCTTCCTCAGGAATGGATTCTGGCTTTCCCGTCACACAGCAAGAGGACACACTCTCAACAGGAATGTCGAGAGGAACTCCAGGGTTCGTCCCACCATTCCAAAAGACCCCCAAATATATCAGTACACATCAGATGAACCTGGTTTTCGTGCCCTGCTTCGAAGGTCACCCCGAGAATCGAATCACACCACGGTGGCACATGCGAGAGCCCTGTGGAATCTCGAGGGAAAGCCACAGATCCCTGTGTCCACTCGTCTGGAAGCCTGACACTGCTGCTACAGCTCGGGAGGAAAACGGACTTGCATGTAACCACAGGAGACGAGGCAGAACTCTCCTGTGGAGACTCCAGCGGAACCCCAACGTCCATGCCAGATGTGGAGAGGAAACCTCAGGTTCCAGCTTCAGCTCCAGACAGGGATTCAGGAGCCAGCAGAGATAGGAGAGGAATCCCTAGGGGCCGCTCTCAACTCCCACGGAGACTCGCATTTCCTGTGGCCACGTAAGTGGGTCCCTGAGGTCCCCATCGTAACTTGAGAAGGACCTGCCACTACTCGAGAAAAACCATAAGGTTCTCCCCTCCAGGCGAGATGAGGACGTTTTCTGCTGCAGCATCACAAGAGAAATCGCTCCTTCCCTCCTAAACCTCAAAGGGTCCTTCACACCTTTGCTGCAACTCAAGAAGTTCCTGACATACCCGTCTCCACTAGAGTGGAACACTGAGGTTCTCACCACTACTCAAGAGGGGCCCCCTTTCCCCCTCATCCGCTACAAATGAGGGTTCCCTTCGCTGCCTCATTGGGAAAGGATTCTGGCTTTCCCGTTGCACAGCAAGATGACATGCTCTCAACTGGAATGTCGAGAGGGACTCCAGGGGACGTGCCACCGTTAAAAAGGACCCCCAAATGTCTCAGTCCACTCCAGATGAACCTGATTTCCCTACCCTGCCTCGAACGTCACACCGAGCATCAGATCACACCACTGTGCCACGTGCGACAGCGCCATGCCACCGCGAGGAAAAGCTACAGATCCCTGTGTCAACTGGTAAGGAAGCCTCACATGGCTCCAACAGCTCGGGAGGAAAACGGACGTGTATGTCTCAACTCGAGAAGAGACCTGACTCTCCTGTGGAGACTCCAGAGGAACCCAAAGATCCACGTCAGCACTGGAGAGGAAACCTCAGGTTCTGGCCGCAGTTCCAGCCAAGGACTTAGGAACCGACATGACCAGAGAGGAATCCCGAGGGGCTCCTCGCAACTCGCATGGAGTCTGGTCTTTCCTGAGGCCACGCCAGCGGATCGCTGAGGTCCCCGTCGTCAGTTTAGAGGGACTTTCCGCAACTCGAGAAAAACCATGAGGTTCCCCCTGCAGGCGAGATGAGGCACTTTTCTGCTGGGGCATCTCGAGGGAAATCATGCCTTCTCTCTTGAACCTCGCAAGGGTCCTTCCCACCCTTGCTGCAACTCAATAAATTCCCCAAGATGCCCGTCCCCACATTGGTGGAACACCGAAGGTCCCAGCACAACAAAGGAGGATCCCCGTTTCCCCACCATGAGCTCGAGATGAGGGTCCCTATCCCTGCATCGTCGGGAAAGAATTCCCGCCATTCCCGTCGCATCTCAAGAGGTGGCGCTATCAACAGGATAGCGGAGTCCTCCTGGGGTCGGGCCACCATACTAAAAGTCCCATAGATGTCTCAGTCCACTCTAGATGAACTTGATTTCCCTGCACTACCTCGAGTGTCACCCACGTATCACCTCACACCATGGTGGCTCATTACACAGCCCTGTGGCATCTCGAGGGAAAGACAGAGATCCCTGGGTCAACTCGACGTGAACCCTGACACTGCTGCTACAGCTCGGGAGGAAAGAGGACGTGCACGGAATCACAGGAGACCAGGCCTGACTGCCCTGGGGAGACACCAGAGGAACCCCAAGATCCATGCCAGCACTGGAGCCGATAGACCAGGTTCCAGTTTCGGCTCCAGACGGGGACATTGGACCCAGCACTGACTGGAGAGGAATCCCGAGGGGCTACTTTCAACTCACACAGAGAATGGCCTTTCCTGAGGCCACGCGAGGGGCTCCCTGAGGGCCCCGTCATAACTCGAGAGGGTAATGGCGCAACTCGAGAAAAACCAGGAGGTTCTACCCTCCTGGCGAGATGAGGCCATTTTCTGCAGCGGCATCCTGAAAGAAATCACGCCTTTCCTCCTGAACCACAAAGGGTCCTTCCCACCCTTGCTGCAACTCAAGAAGTTCCCCGTCATACCTGTCTCCACTCGAGAGGAATAGTGAGCATCCCACTACAAATCAGGAGGGACTCCCTTTCACCCTCCTCTGTTCCAGATGAGGGTTCCTTCCATGCTTCATCAGCAATGGATTCTGGTGTTCCTGTCACACAGCAAGAGGACACACTCTCAACAGGAATGTCGAGAGGAATTCCAGGGGTCGTTCCACCATTCCAAAAGACCCCCAAATATCTCAGTCCACTTCAGATGAACCTGGTTTTCATGCCTTGCCTCGAAGGTCACCCCGAGGATCAAATCACACCATGGTGGCACGTGTGAGAGCCCTGTGGAATCTCGATGGAAAGCCACAGATCCCTGTGTCCACTCGTTTGGAAGCCTGACACTGTTGCTACAGCTCGGGAGGAAAACGCACTTGCATGTAACCACAGGAGATGAGGCCTAACTCTCCTGTGGAGAATCCAGCGGAATCTCACGATCCATGCCAGATGTGGAGAGGAATCCTCAGTTTCCAGCTTCGGCTCCAGACAGGGACTCAGGACCCAGCGCAGACAGGAGAGGAATCCCGAGGGGCCACTCTCAACTCGCACGGAGACTGGCATTTCCTAAGACCACGCGAGTGGGTCCCTGAGGTCCGCGTCGTAGCATGAGAAGGACCTGCCACTACTCGAGAAAAACCATAAGGTTCTCCCCTCCAGGCGAGACGAGGACGTCTTCTGCTGCGGCATCCCGAGGGAAATCACTGCTTCCATCTTGAACCTCAAAGGGTCCTTCACATCCTTGCTGCAACTCAAGAAGTTCCTGACATACCCGTCTCCACTCGAGAGGAACACTGAGGGTCCCACCACAACTCAAGAGGGGCCCCCTTTCCCCCTCATCCGCTAAAGATGAAGGTGTCCTTCCCTGCTTCATCGGGAAAGGATTCTGGCTTTCACATCGCACAGCAAGATGACGTGCTCTCAACAGGAATGTCGAGAGGGACTCCAGGGGACGTGCCACCATTCCAAAGGACCCCCAAATGTCGCAGTCCACTCCAGATAAACCTGATTTCCCTATCCTGCCTCGAAGGTCACACCGACAATCGAATCACACCACTGTGGCACGTGCGACAGCCCTGTGGCACCACAAGGAAAAGCCATAGATCCCTGTGTCAACTCATAGGGAAGACTCGCATTGCTCCTACAGCTCCGGAGAAAAACGGACGTGTAAGTCTCCACTCGAGAAGAGTCCTGACTCTCCTGTGGAGACTCCAGAGGAAACCCAAGTTCCATGTCAGCACTGGGAAGGAAACCTCAGGTCTTCGCCGCAGTTCCAGCCAAGGACTTAGGAACCGACATGACTGGAGAGGAATCCTGAGGGGCCCCTCTCAACTCGCATGGAGTCTGGTCTTTCCTGAGGCCACGCCAGCGGGTCGCTGAGGTCCCCGTCGTCAGTTGAGAGGGACTTTCCGTAACTCTAGAAAAACCAGGAGGCTCCCCCTGCAGGCGAGATGAGGCCCTTTTCTGCTGCGGCATCTCGAGGGAAATCATGCCTTCTCTCTTAAACCACGAAAGGGTCCTTCCCACCCTTGCTGCAACTCAAGAAATACCCGACATACCCGTCCCACATTGGTGGAACACGAAGGGTCCCAGCACAACTCAGGAGGATCCCCGTTTCCCCACTGTGAGCTCGAGATGAGGGTCCCTTTCCCTGCATCGTCGGGAAAGAATTCCCGCCATTCCCATCGCATCTCAAGAGGTGGCGCTATCAACAGTATAGCATAGTTCTCCTGTGGTCAGGCCACCCTACTAAAAGTCCCAACGATGTCTCAGTCCACTCTAGATGAACGTGATTTCCCTGCACTACCTCGAGTGTCACCCGCGTATCATCTCACATTATGGTGGCTCATTCCACAGCCCTGTGGCATCTCGAGGGAAAGACACAGATCCCTGGGTCAACTCGACCTGAACCCTGACACTGCTGCTACAGCTCGGGAGGAAAGAGGACGTGCACACAATCACAGGAGACCAGGCCTGACTCCCCTGGGGAGACTCCAGAGGAACCCCAAGATCCATGCCAGCACTGGAGCCGATGCACGAGGTTCCAGTTTCAGCTCCAGACGGGGACTTAGGACCTGGCACCAAATGTAGAGGAATCCCGAGGGGCTACTCTCAACTCGCACAGAGAATCGCCTTTCCTGAGGCCACGTGAGCTGGTTCCTGAATGCCCCGTCGTAACTCGAGACGGACCTGCTGCAATTCGAGAAAAACCAGGTGGTTCTCCCCTCCAGGCGATATAAGGCCGTTTAATGCATCGGTATCCTGAAAGAAATCACGCATTTCCTCCTGAACTGCAAAGGGTCCTTCACACCCTTGCTGCAACTCAAGAAGTTCCCCGACATACCCGTCTCTACTTGAGAGGAATAGTGAGGTCCCACCACAAATCAAGAGGGGCTCTCTTTCACCCTCCTCTGCTGCAGATGAGGGTTCCTTCCGAGCTTCGTTAGGAATGGATTCTGGTGTTCCCGTTGCACAGCAAGAGGACACACTCTCAACAGGAATGTCGAGAGGAACTCCAGGGGTCATTCCACCATTCCAAAAGACCCCCAAATATCTCAGTCCAATTCAGATGAACCTGGTTTTCATGCCCTGCCTCAAAGGACACCCCGAAGACGAATCACACCATGGTGGCACGTGCGAGAGCCCTGTGGAATCTCGAGGGAAAGCCACAGATCCCTGTGTCCATTCGTCTGGAAGCCATACACTGCTGCTACATCTCGGGAGGAAAACAGGCTTGCATGTAACCACAGGAGACGAGGCCTAACTCTCCTGTGGAGACTCCAGCGGAACCCTAAGTTCCATGCCATATGTGGAGAGTAAACCTCAGGTACCAACTTCCGCTCCCGACAGGGACTCAGGACCCGGCACAGACAGGAGAGTATTCCCGAGTGGCCACTCTCAACTCCCACGGAGACTGGCATTTCATGAGGCTACACGTGCGGGTCACTGAGGTCCCCGTCGTAACTTGAGAAGGACCTGCTGCTACTCGAGAAAAATTATAAGGTTCTACTCTCCAGGCGAGATGAGGACGTTTTCTGCTGCAGCATCCTGAAAGAAATCACTCCTTCCTTCCTGAACCTCAAATGGTCCTTCACATCATTGCTGCACCTCAAGAAGTTCCTGACATACCCGTCTCCACTCGAGAGGAACACTGAGCATCCCACCACAACTCAAGAGGGGTCCCCTTTCCCCCTCATCCTCTAAAGATGAGGGTGCCCTTCCCTGCTTCATCGGGAAAGGATTCTGGCTTTCACATCGCACAGCAAGATGACGTGCTCTCAACAGTAATGTCGAGAGGGACTCCAGGGGCCGTGCCACCATAAAAAAGGACTCCCACATGTCGCAGTCCACTCCAAATGAACCTGATTTCTATACCTTGCCTCAGAGGTCACACCGAGCAACGAATCACACCACTGTGGCATGTGCAACAGCCCAGTGGCACCTCAAGGAAAAGCCACAGATCCCTGTGTCGACTCGTAGGGAAGCCTCACATTGCTCCTTCAGCTCGGGAGGAAAACGGACGTGTATGTCTCCACTCGAGAAGAGTCCTGACTCTCCTGTGGAGACTCCAGAGGAACCCAAAGATCCATGTCGGCACTGGAGAGGAAACCTCAGGTTCTGGCCGCAGTTCCAGTCAAGGACTTAGGAACCGACATGACCGGAGAGGAATCCTGAGGGGCTCCTCGCAACTCGCATGGAGTCTGGTCTTTCCTGAGGCCACGCCAGCGGGTCACTGAGGACCCCGTCGTCAATTCAGAGGGACTTTCCGCAACTCGAGAAAAACCATGAGGTTCCCCCTGCAGGCGAGATGAGGCCCTTTTCTGCTGGGAAATCTCGAGGGAAATCATGCCTTCTCTCTTGAACCTCGCAAGGGTCCTTCCCACCCTTGCTGCAACTCAATAAATTCCCCAAGATGCCCGTCCCCACATTGGTGGAACACCGAAGGTCCCAGCACAATAAAGGAGGATCCCCGTTTCCCCACCGTGAGCTCGAGATGAGGGTCCCTTTCCCTGCATCGTTGGGAAAGAATTCCTGCCATTCCCGTCGCATCTCAAGAGGTGGCGCTATCAACAGGATAGCGTAGTCCTCCTGGGGTCGGGCCACCATACTAAAAGTCCCATAGATGTCTCAGTCCACTCTAGATGAACTTGATTTCCCTGCACTACCTCGAGTGTCACCCACGTATCACCTCACACCATGGTGGCTCATTACACAGCCCTGTGGCATCTCGAGGGAAAGACAGAGATCCCTGGGTCAACTCGACGTGAACACTGACACAGCTGCTACAGCTCGGGAGGAAAGAGGACGTGCACGGAATCACAGGAGACCAGGCCTGACTGCCCTGGGGAGACTCCAGAGGAACCCCAAGATCCATGCCAGCACTGGAGCCGATACACGAGGTTCCAGTTTCAGCTCCAGACGGGGACATAGGACCCAGCACTGACTGGAGAGGAATCCCGAGGGGCTACTCTCAACTCGCACAGAGAATGGCCTTTCCTGAGGCCACACGAGGGGCTCCCTGAGGGCCCCGTCATAACTCGAGAGGGACATGGCGCAACTCGAGAAAAACCAGGAGGTTCTCCCCTCCAGGATAGATAAGGCCGTTTTCGGCAGCGGCATCCTGAAAGAAATCACGCCTTTCCTCCTGAACCACAAAGGGTCCTTCACACCCTTGCTGCAACTCAAGAAATTCCTGACATACCTATCTCCACTCGAGAGGAATAGTGAGGATCCCACCGCAAATCAAGAGGGACCCCCTTTCACCCTCCTCTGCTCCAGAAGAGGATTCCTTCCCTGCTTCTTCAGGAATGGATTCTGCCATTCCCGACGCACAGCAAGAGGCACCCTCTCAACAGGAATGTCGAGAGGAACTCCAGGGGTCGTTCCACGATTCCAAAAGACCCCCATATATCTCAGTCCACTTCAGATGAACCTCGTCTTCGTGCTCTGCCTCGAAGGTCACCACGAGGATCGAATCACACCACAGTGGCACGTGCGAGAGCCCTGTGGAATCTCGAGGGAAAGCCACAGATCTCTGTGTCCACTCGTCTGGAAGCCTGACACTGCTGCTACACCTCAGGAGGAAAACGGACTTGCATGCCACCACAGGAGACGAGGCCTAACTCTCCTGTGGAGACTCCAGCGGAACCCCAAGATCCATGCCAGATGTGGAGAGGAAATCTCAGGTTCCAGCTTCGGCTCCAGACAGGGACTCAGGACCCGGCACAGACAGGAGAGGAATCCCGAGGGGCTGCTCTCAACTCACACGGAGACTGGCATTTCCTGAGGCCACGCGAACGGGTCCCTGAGGTCCCCGTCGTAACATGAGAAGGACCTTCTGCTACTCGAGAAAAACCATAAGGTTCTCCCCTTCAGGCGAGATGAGGACGTTTTCTTCTGCGGCATCCCGAGAGAAATCACTCCTTCCCTCCTGAACCTCAAAAGGTCCTTCACACCCTTGCTGCAACTCAAGAAGTTCCTGACATAACCGTCTCCACTCGAGATGAACACTGAGGGTCCCACCACAACTCAAATGGGGCCCCCTTTCCCCCTCATCCGCTACAGATGAGGGTTCCCTTCCCTCCTTCATCGGGAAAGGATTCTGGCTTTCCTGTCGCACAGCAAGATGACGTGCTCTTTACAGGAATGTCGAGAGGGACTCCAGGGGACGTTCCACCATTCCAAAGGACCCCCAAATGTCACAGTCCACTCCAGATGAACCGTATTTTCCTACCCTGCCTCGAAGGTCACACCGAGCATTGAATCACACCACGGTGGCTCGTGCGACAGCTCTGTGGCACCTAGAGGGAAAGCCACAGATTCCTGAGTCAACTCGAAAGGAAACCTCACATTGCTCCTACAGCTCGGGAGGAAAATACACTTGTATGTCTCCACTCGACAAGATTCCTGACTCTCCTGTGGAGCCTCCAGAGAAACCCCAAGATCCATGTCAGCACTGGAGAGGAAACCTCAGGTTCTGGCCGCAGTTCCAGCCAACGGCTTAGGAACTGACATGACTGGAGAGGAATCCCGAGGGGCCGCTCTCAACTCGCACGGAGACTGGCATTACCTGAGGCCACGTGAATGTGTCCCTAGGGTCCCCGTCGTAACTTGAGAAGGACCTGCCGCTACTCGAGAAAAACCATAAGGTTCTCCCCTCCAGGTGAGATGAGGACGTTTTCTGCTGCGGCTTCCAGAGAGAAACCAAGCCTTTCCTCCTGAACCTCAAAGAGTCCTTCAAACCCTTGCTGCAACTCAAGAGGTTCCTGACATACCCGTCTCCCTTCGAGAGGAACACTGAGGGTCCCACCACAACTCAAGAGGGTCCCGCTTTGCCCCTCATCTGCTACAGATTAGGGTTCCCTTCCCTGCTTCATTGGGAAAGGATTCAGGCTTTCCCGTCACACAGCATGATGACGTGCTCTCAACAGGAATGTCGTGAGGGACTCCAGGGGACGTGCCACCATTCCAAAGGACAACAATATGTCGCAGTCCATTCCAGATGAACCTGATCTCCCTACCGTGCCTCGAAAGTCACACCAAGCATTGAATCACACCACTTTGGCACGTGCGACAGCCCTGTAGCACCTCAAGGAAAAACCACAGATCCCTGTGTCGACTCATAGGGAAGCCTCACATGGTTCCTACAGCTCAGGAGGAAAACGGACGTGTATGTCTCCACTCGAGAAGAGTCTTGACTCTCCTGTGGAGACTCTCCTGTGGGAACCCCAAGATCCATGTCGGCACTGGAGAGGAAACCTCAGGTTCTGGCTGCAGTTCCAGCCAAGGACTTAGGAACCGACATGACTGGAGAGGAATACCAAGGGGCCCCTCGCAACTCACATGGAGGCTGGTCTTTTCAGAGGCTAGGCCAGTGGGTCACTGAGGTCCCCGTCGTCAATTGAGAGGGACTTTCCGCACCTCGATAACAACCAGGAGGTTCTCCCCTGCAGGCAAGATGAGGCCCTTTCCTGCTGCGGCATCTCGAGGGAAATCATGCCTCCTCTCTTGAACCTCGCAAGGGTCCTTCCCACCCTTGCTGCAACTCAAGAAATTCCCCGACATACCCGTCCCTACATTGATAGAACACTGAGGGGCCCAGCACAAATCAGGAGGAGCACCGTTTCCCCATTGTGAGCTCGACATGCGGGTCCACTTCCCTGCTTCGTCTGAAAAGAATTCCCGCCATTCCCATCGCATCTGAAGAGCTGGCACTCTCAACAGGAAACGGAGTTCACCTTGGTCGGACCACCATCCTAAAAGTGCCATGAATGTCTCAGTCCACTCCAGATGAAGGTGATTTCCCTGCACTCCCTCGAGTGTCACCTACGTATTGCCTCCCACCACGGTGGCTCATTACACAGCCCTGTGGCATCTCGAGGGAAAGACAGAGATCCCTGGGTCAACTCGACAGGAACCCTGGCACTGCTGCTACAGCTCGGGAGGAAAGAGGACGTGCACGAAACCACAGGAGACCAGGCCTGACTCCCCTGGGGAAACTTCAGAGGAACCCCAAGATCCATGCCAGCACTGGAGAGGAAAAATGAGGTTCCAGTTTTGGCTCCAGATGGAGACTTCGGACCCAGCACTGACTGGAGAGGTATCCCGAGGGGCTGCTCTCAACTCGCACAGAGAATCGCCTTTCCTGAGGCCACGCGAGCGTGTCCTGAAGGCACCGTCGTAACTCGAGAGGGACCTCCCTCAAATCGAGAAAAACCAGGAGGTTCTCCCCTCCTGGCGAGATGAGGCCATTTTCTGCAGCGGCATCCTGAAAGAAATCACGCCTTTCCTCCTGAACCACTAAGGGTCCTTCACACCCTTGCTGCAACACAAGAAGTTTCCCGACATACCCGTCTCCACTCGAGAGGAATAGTGAGGGTCCCACCACAAATCAAGAGGTTCCCCCTTTCACCCTCCTCTGCTCCAGATGAGGGTTCCTTCCCTGCTTCGTCAGGAATGGATTCTGGCATTCCGGTCCCACAGCATGAGGACACCCTCTCAACAGGAATGTCGAGTGGAACTCCAGGGGTCGTTCCACCATTCCTAAAGACCCCCAAATATCTTAGTCCACTTCAGATGAAACTGGTTTTGCTGCCCTGACTTGAAGGTCACGGCGAGGATCGAATCACACCACGGTAGAACTTGCAACAGCCCTGTGGAACCGCGAGGAAAAGCCACAGATCCCTGTGTCAACTCGTAGGGAAGCGTCACATTGCTCCTACAGCTCGGTAGGAAAACGGACGTGTATATTTCCAGTCGAGAAGTGTCCTGACTCTACTGTGGAGACTCCAGAGGAACCCCAAGATCTATGTCAGCACTGGACAGGAAACCTCAGTTTCTGGCCACAGTTCCAGCCAAGGACTTAATAACCAACATGACTGGAGAGGAATCCCGAGGGGACCCTTGCAACTCGCATGGAGGCTGGTCTTTCCTGAGGACACTCCAGGAGGTCGCTGAGGTCCCCGTCGTCAATTGAGAGGGACTTTCCACAACTCGAGAAAAACCAGGAGGTTCTCCCCTGCAGGCGAGATGAGGCCCTTTTCTGCTGCGGCATCTCGAGGGAAATCACGCCTTCTCTCTTGAACCTCACGAGGGTCCTTCCCACCCTTGCTGCAACTCAAGAAGTTCGCCGACATACCCGTCCCCACATTGGTGGAACACTGAGGGTCCCAGAACAACTCAGGAGGAGCCCCGTTTCCCCACAGTGAGCTCGAGATGAGGGTCCCTTTCCCTGCTTCATCAGGAAAGAATTCCACCATTCCCGTCGCATCTCAAGACGTGGCGTTCACAACAAGAAAGCGGAGTTCTCCTGGGGTCGGGCCACCATACTAAAAGTCCCATAGAAGTCTCAGTCCACTCCAGATGAACGTGATTTCCCTGCACTACCTCGAGTGTCACCCGTGTATCATTTCAAACGACGGTGTCTCATTCCACAGCCCTGTGACATCTCGAGGGAAAGACAGAGATCCCTGGGTCAAGTCAACGGGAACAATGACACTGCTGCTACAGCTCGGGAGGAAAGAGGACGTTCACGTAACCACAGGAGACCAGGCCTGACTCCCCTGAGGATACTCGAGAGGAACCCCAAGATCCATGCCAGCACTGGAGCCGAAACATGAGGTTCCAGTTTCGCCTCCAGAGGAGGACTTAGGACCAGGACTGACGGGAAAGGAATCTGAAGGGGCTAATCTCAACTCACACAGAGACTCGCCTTTCCTGAGGCCACACGAGCGGGTCCCTGAGGGCTCCATCTTAGCTCGAGAGGAACCTGCCGCAACTTGAAAACAACCAGGAGGTTGTCCCCTCCAGGGGAGATAAGGCCGTTTTCTGCAGCAGCATCCTGTAAGATATCACGCCTTTCCTCCTGAACCACAAAGGGTCCTTCACACCCTTGCTGCAGCTCAAGAAATCACGAGGGGCCCTCTTTCTCCCTCCTCTGCTCCAGATGAGGGTTCCTTGCCTGCTTCGTCAGGAATGGATTCTGGCATTCCTGTCGCACAGCAAGAGGACACACTCTCAACAGGAATGTCGAGAGGAACTCCAGGGGTCGTTCCACCATTCCAAAACACCCCCAAATATCTCAGTCCACTTCAGATGAACCTGGTCTTCGTGCCCTGCCTCGAAGGTCACCGCGAGGATCGAATCACACCACGGTGGCACGTGCGAGAGCACTGTGGAATCTCGAGGGAAAGCCACAGATCCCTGTGTCCACTCGTCTGGAAGCCTGACACTGCTCCTACAGCGTGGGAGGAAAACGGACATGTATGTCTCCACTCGAGAAGAGTCCTAACTCTCCTGTGGAGTCTCCAGAGGTACCGCAAATCCATGTCAACACTGGAGAGGAAACCTCAGGTTCTGACCATAGTTCCAGCCAAGGATGTAGGAACCGACATGACTGGAGAGGAATCCCGAGCGGGCCCTCGCACTCGCATGGAGGCTGGTGTTTCCTGAGGCCACGCCAGCGTGTCGCTGAAGTCCCCATCATCAATTGAGAGGGACTTTCCGCAACTCTAGAAAAACCAGGAAGTTCTCCCCTGCAGGCGAGATGAGGCCCTTTTCTGCTGCGGCATCTCGAGGGAAATCATGCCTTCTCTCTTGAACCTCGCAAGGGTCCTTCCCACCCTTGCTGCAACTCAAGAAATTCCCCGACATACCCGTCCCCACATTGGTGGAACACCGAGGGTCCCAGCACAACTCAGGAGGAGCCCCGTTTCCCAACCGAGAGCTCGAGATGAGGGTCTCTTTCCCTGCTTCGTCGGGAAAGAATTCCGCAATTACCGACGCATCTCAAGAGATGGCGCTCTCAACAAGAAAGTGGAGTTCTCCTGGGGTGGGGCCACCATACTAAAAGTCCCATAGTTGTCTCAGTCCACTCCAGATGAACGTGATTTCCCTGCACTACCTCGAGTGTCACCTGCATATTGCCTCACTCCACGGAGGCTCATTCCACAGCCCTGTGGCATCTCGAGGGAAAGACAGAGATCCCTGGGTCAACTCGATGGGAACCCTGACACTTCTGCTACAGATCAGGAGGAAAGAGGACATGCACGTAACCAAAGGAGATCAGGCCTGACTCCCCTGGGGAGACTCCAGAGGAACACCAAGTTCCATGCCAGCACTGGAGAGGAAACATGAGGTTCCAGTTTCGCCTCCAGACGGGACGTAGGACCCGGCACTGACTGGAGAGGAATCCCGAGGGACTACTCTCAACTCGCACAGAGAATCGCCTTCCTGTGGCCACGCGAGCGGGTCCTGTCTCTTATACACATCTTCGTCAATTGAGAGGGACTTTCCGCACCTCGATAACAACCAGGAGGTTCACTGCACTACCTCGAGTGTCACCTGCATATTGCCTCACTCCACGGAGGCTCATTCCACAGCCCTGTGGCATCTCGAGGGAAAGACAGAGATCCCTGGGTCAACTCGATGGGAACCCTGACACTTCTGCTACAGATCAGGAGGAAAGAGGACATGCACGTAACCAAAGGAGATCAGGCCTGACTCCCCTGGGGAGACTCCAGAGGAACACCAAGTTCCATGCCAGCACTGGAGAGGAAACATGAGGTTCCAGTTTCGCCTCCAGACGGGACGTAGGACCCGGCACTGACTGGAGAGGAATCCCGAGGGACTACTCTCAACTCGCACAGAGAATCGCCTTCCTGTGGCCACGCGAGCGGGTCACTGAGGGCCCCGTTGTAACTCGAGAGGTACCTGCCGCAACTCGAGAACAACTAGGAGGTTCTCCCCTCCAAGCGATATAAGGCCGTTTTCTGCAGCGGCATCCTGAAAGAAATCACGCCTTTCCTTGTGCACCACAAAGGGTCATTCAAACCCTTGCTGCAACTCAAGAAGTTCTCCGAAATACCCGTATCCACTCGAGAGGAATAGTGAGGATCCCACCACAAATCAAGACGGCCCCCCTTTCACCCTCCTCTGCTCCAGATGAGGTTTGCTTGCCTGCTTCATCAGGAATGGATTCTGGCATTCCCGTCGCAGAGCAAGAGGACACACTCTCAACAGGAATGTCGAGAGGAACTCCAGGGGACCACGTGAACGGGTCCCTGAGGTCCCCGTCGTAACTTGAGAAGGACCTGCCGCTACTCGAGAAAAACCATAAGGTTCTCCCCTCCAGGCGAGATGAGGACGTTTTCTGCTGCGGCATCCCGAGAGAAATCACTCCTTCCCTTGTGAACCTCATAGGGTCCTTCACACCATTGCTGCAACTCAAGAACTTCCTGATTTACCTGTCTCCACTCGAGAGGAACACTGAGGGTCCCACCACAACTCAAGAGAGGCCCCCTTTCCCCCTCATCCGCTAAAGATGAGGGTTCCATTCCCTGCTTCATCGGGAAAGGATTCTGGCTTTCCCGTCGCACAGCAAGATGACGTGCTCTCAACAGGAATGTCGAGAGGGACTCCAGGGGACGTGCCACCATTCCAAAGGACCCCCAAATGTTGCAGTCCACTCCAGATGAACCTGATCTCACTACCCTGCATCAAAGGTCACACCGAGCATCGAATCACGCCTCTGTGGCACATGCGACAGCTCTGTGGCACCTCGAGGAAAAGCCACAGATCCCTGTGTCAACTCGAAGGGAAACCTCACATTGCTCCTACAGTTCGGGAGGAAAACGGATGTGTATGTCTCCACTCGAGAAGAGTCCTGACTCTCCTGTGGGGACTCCAGAGGAACCGCAAGATCCATGTCAGCACTGGAGAGGAAACCTCAGGTTCTGGCCGCAGTCACAGCCAAGGACTTAGGAACCGACATGATTGGAGAGGAATCCCAAGGGGCCCCTCGCAACTCGCATGGAGGCTGGTCTTTCCTGAGGCCAAGCCAGCTGGTCGCTGAGGTCTCCGGTGTCAATTGAAAGGGACTTTTCGCAACTCAAGAAACACCAGGAGGTTCTCCCCTGCAGGCGAGATGAGGCCCTTTTCTGCTGCGGCATCTCGAGGGAAATCACGCCTTCCCTCTTGAACCTCGCAAGGGTCCTTCCCACCCTTGCTGCCACTCAAGAAATTCCCCGACATACCTGTCCCCATATTGGTGGAACACCGAGGGTCCCAGCACAACTTAGGAGGAGCCCCGTTACCCCACCGTGAGTTCGAGATGAGGGTCCCTTTCTTTGCTTCGTCGGGAAAGAATTCCCGCCTTTCCCATTGCATGTCAAGAGGTGGGACTCTCAACAGGAAAGCGGAGTTCCCCTGGGGATGGGCCACCATATTAAAATTCCCATAGATGTCTCAGTCCACTCCAGATGAAAGTGATTTCCCTGCACTACCTCGAGTGTCACCCGCGTATCGCCTCACACCACAGTGGCTCATTACACAGACCTGTAGCAACTCGACGGAAAGTCAGAGATCCCTGGGTCAACTCGACGGGAACCCTGAAACTGCTGCTACAGCTCTGGAGGAAAGAGGACGTGCACGTAACCACAGGAGACCAGGCCTGGCTCCCCTGGGGAGACTCCAGAGGAACACCAAGTTCCGTGCCAGCACTGGAGAGGAAACATGAGGTTCCAGTTTCAGCTCTAGACAGAGACTTCGGACCTGACACTGACTGGAGAGGAATCCCCAGGAGCTACTCTCAACTCACACAGAGAATAGCCTTTCCTGAAGCCCCGTGAATGGGTCCCTGAGGGCCCCGTCATAACTCGAGAGGGACCTGCCACAAATCGAGAAAAACCAGGAGGTGCTCCCCTCCAGGCGAGATGAGGACTTTTCCTGCTGCGGCTTCCAGAGAGAAATCAAGCCTTTCCTCCTGAACCTCAAAGAGTCCTTCACACACTTGCTGCAACTCAAGAAGTTCCTGACATTCCCATCTCCCTTCGAGAGGAACACTGAGGGTCCCAACACAACTAAAGAGGGGCCCGCTTTGCCCCTCAACCGCTACAGATGAGGGTTCCCTTCCCTGCTTCATTGGGAAAGGATTCAGGCTTTCCATCACACAGCATGATGACATGCTCTAAACGGGAATGTCGAGAGGGACTCCAGGGGATGTGCCACCTTTCCAAAGGACAACCATATGTCACAGTCCATTCCAGATGAACCTGATCTCCCTACCGTGCCTCGAAGATCACACCAAGCACTGAATCACAACACTGTGGCACATGCGACAGCGCTGTGGCACCACGAGGAAAAGCCACAAATCCCTGTGTCAACTGGAAGGGAAGCCTCACATTGCTCCTACAGCTCGGGAGGAAAACGGACGTGTATGTCTCCACACGAGAAGTGTCCTGACTCTCCTGTGGAGACTCCAGAGGGACCCCATGATCCATGTCAGCACTGGAAAGGAAACCACAGATTCAGGCCGCAGTTCCAGCCAAGGACCTAGGAACCGACATGACTGGAGAGGAATTCCAAGGGGCCCCTCGCAACTCGCATGGAGGCTGGTCTTTCCTGAGGCCATGCCAGCGGGTCGCTGAGGTCCCTGTCGTCAATTGAGAGGGACTTTCCCCACCTCGAGAAAAACCAGCAGGTTCTCCCCTGCTGCCGAGATGAGGCCCTTTTCTGCTGCGGCATCTCGAGGGAAATCACGCCTTCTCTCTTGAACCTTGCAAGGGTCCTTCCCACCCTTGCTGCAACTCAAGAAATTCCCCGACATACCCGTCCCCACATTGGTGGAACACCGAGGGTCCCAGCACAACTCAGGAGGAGCCCCGTTTCCAAACCGTGAACTCGAGATGAGGGTCTCTTTCCCTGCTTCGTCGGGAAAGAATTCCCGCCAATCCCGTCGCATCTCAAGAGCTGGCGCTCTCCACAGGAAAGCGGGGTTCTCCTGGGGTGGGGTCACCATACTAAAAGTCCCATAGATGTCTCAGTCCACTCCAGATGAAAGTGATTTCCCTGCACTACCTTGAGTGTCACCCGCGTATCGCCTCACTCCACAGGGGCTCATTCCACAGCCCTGTGGCATCTCGAGGGAAAGACAGAGATCCCTGGGTCAACTCGAAGGGGTTCTCCTGGGGTGGGGTCACCATACTAAAAGTCCCATAGATGTCTCAGTCCACTCCAGATGAAAGTGATTTCCCTGCACTACCTTGGGTGTCACCCGCGTATCGCCTCACTCCACAGGGGCTCATTCCACAGCCCTGTGGCATCTCGAGGGAAAGACAGAGATCCCTGGGTCAACTCGATGGGAACACTGACACTGCTGCTACAGCTCGGGAGGAAAGAGGACATGCACTTAACCAAAGGAGAACAGGCCTGACTCCCCTGGGGAGACTCCAGAGGAACACCAAGGTCCATGCCAGCACTGGAGAGGAAACATGAGGTTCCAGTTTTGGCTCCAGACGGGACTTAGGACCCGGCACTGACTGGAGAGGAATCCCGAGGGACTACTCTCAACTCGCACAGAGAATCGCCTTTCATGAGGCCATGCGAGCGGGTCCCTGAGGGCCCCGTCGTAACTCAAGGGGGATCTGCTGCAATTCGAGAACAACTAGGAGGTTCTCCCCTCCAGGCGAGAGGAGGCCGTTTTCTGCAGTGGCATCCTGAAAGAAACCACGCCTTTCCTGCTGAACCACAAAGGGTCCTTCACACCCTAGCTGCAACTCAAAAAGTTCTCCGAAATACCCGTCTCCACTCGAGAGGAATAGTGAGGATCCCACCACAAATCAAGAGGGGCCCCCTTTCACCATCTTCTGCTCCAGATGAGGATTCCTTGTCTGTTTCATCAGGAATGGATTCTGGCATTCCCGTCGCAAGCAAGAGGACACACTCTCAACAGGAATATTGAGAGGAACTGCAGGGGTCGTTCAACCATTCCAAAAGGCCCCCAAATATCTCAGTCCACTTCAGATGAACGTGGTTTTCATGCGCTGCCTCGAAGGTCACCCCGAGGATCGAATCACACCACGGTGGCACGGGCGAGAGCTCTGTGAAATCTACAGGGAAAGCCACAGATCCCTGTGTCCTCTCGTCTGGAAGCCTGACACTGCTGCTACAGCTCGAGAGGAAAACGGACTTGCATGTAACCACAGGAGACAAGGCCTAACTCTCCTGTGGAGATGCCAGCGGAACTCCAAGATCCATGCCAGATGTGGAGAGGAAACCTCAGGTTCCAGCTTCGGCTGCAGCAGGGACTCAGGACACAGCACAGACAGGAGACGAATCCCGAGGGGCCGCTCTCACCTCGCACGGAGACTGGCATTTCCTGAGGCCACGCGAGAGGGTCCCTGAGGTCCCCATCATAACTTGAGAAGGACCTGCTGCTACATGAGAAAAACCATAAGGTTCCCCCCTCCAGGCGACATGAGGACGTTTTCTGCTGCGGCATCCCGAAAGAAATCACTCCTTCCCTCTGGAATATCAAAGGGTCCTTCACACCCTTGCTGCAACTCAAGAAGTTCCTGACATACCCGTCTCCACTCGAGAGGAACACTGAGGGTCCCACCACAACTCAAGAGGGGCCCCCTTTCGCCCTCATCTGCTACAGATGAGGGTTCCCTTCCCTGCTTCATATGGAAAGGATTCTGGATTTCCCGTTGCACAGCAAGATATCGTGCTCTCATCAGGAATGTCGAGAGGGACTCCAGGGGACGTGTCACCATTCCAAAGGACCCCCAAATGTTGCAGTACACTCCAGATGAACCTGATTTCCCTACCCTGCCTCGAAGGTCACACCGAGCATCAAATCACACCACTGTGGCACGTGCAACAGCCCTCTGGTATCTCGAGTAAAAGCTACAGATCCCTGTGTCAACTCGTAGGGAAGCCTCACATTCGTCCTACAGCTCGGGAGGAAAACGGACGTGTATGTCTCCACTCGAAAAAAGTCCTGACTCTCCTGTGGAGACTCCAAAAGTACCCCAAGATCCATGTCAGCACTGGAGAGGAAACCTCAGGTTCTGGCCGCAGTTCCAGCCAAGGACTTAGGAACCAACATGAACGGAGAGTAATCCCAAAGGGCCCATTGCAACTCACATGGAGGCTGTTCTTTCCTGAGGCCACGCCAGCGAGTCGTTGAGGTGCCCGTCCTCAATTGAGAGGGTCTTTCCACAAGTCGAGATAAACCAGGAGATTCTCCCCTTCAGGCGAGATGAGGCCCTTTTCTGCTGTGGCATCTCGAGGGAAATCACGCCTTTTCTCTTGAACCTTGCAAGGGTCCTTCCCACCCTTGCTGCAACTCAAGAAATTCCCCGACATACCCGTCCCCACATTGGTGGAACACCGAGGGTCCCAGCACAACTCAGGAGGAGCCCCGTTTCCTCACCATGTGCTCGAGATGAGGGTCCCTTTCCCTGCTTCGACGGGAAAGAATTCCCGCCATTCCCGTCATATCTCAAGAGGTGGCACTCTCAGCAGGATAGCAGAGTTCCCCTGGGGTCGGGCCACCATACTCAAAGTCCCACAGATGTCTCAGTCCACACCAGATGAACGTGATTTCCCTGCACTACCTCGAGTGTCTCCCGTGTATCACCTCATACCATGGTGGCTCATTCCACAGACCTGTGGCATCTCGAGGGAAACACAGAGATCCCTGGGTCAACTCGATGAGAACCCTGACACTGTTGGTACAGCTCGGGAGGAAAGAGGACGTTCACGTAACCACAGGAGACCAGGCCTGACTCCCCTGGGGAGACTTCAGAGGAACCCCAAGATCCATGCCAGCACTGGAGAGGAAACATGAGGTTCCAGTTTCAGCTCCAGACAAGGACTTTGGACCCGGCACTGACAGCAGAGGAATCATGAGGGGATACTCTCAACTTGCACAGAGAGTCGCTTTCCTGAGACCACAGGAGCGGGTCCCTGAGGGCCCCTTTGTAACTGAAGAAGGACCTGCCGCAACTCGAGAAAAAGCAGGAGGTTCTCCCCTCCAGGAGAGATAAGGCCGTTTTCTGCAGTGGCATCCTGAAAGAAATCACGCCTTTCCTCCTGAACCACAAAGGGTCCTTTACACACTTGCTGCAACTCAAGAAGTTCACCGACATACCCGTCTCCAGTCGAGAGGAATAGTGAGGGTCCAACCACAAGTCAAAGGAGGGTCCCCCTTTCACCCTCCTCTGCTCCAGATCAGGGTTCCTTGCCTTCTTCATCAGGAATGGATTCTGGCGTTCCCGTCGTGCAGCGAGAAGACACACTCTCAACAGGAATGTGTAGAGGAACTCCAGGGTTCGTGCCACCATTCCAAAAACCCCCAAATATCTCAGTCCACTACATATGAACCTGGTTTTCATGCCCTGCCTCGAAGGTCACCGCGAGGAGCGAATCACACCACGGTGGCACATGAGAGAGCCCTGTGGAATCTTGAGGGAAAGCCACAGATCTCTGTGTCCACTCGTCTGGAAGCCTGACACTGCTCCTACAGCTCGGGAGGAAAACGGACTTGCATGTAACCACAGAAGACGAGGCCTAACTCTCCTGTGGAGACTCCAGCGGAGCCCCAAGATCCATGCCAGATGTGGAGAGGAAAACTCAGTTTCCAGCTTTGGCTCCTGACAGGGACACACGACCCGGCATAGACAGGAGAGGAACCCCGAGGGGCTGCTCTCAACTCGCGCGGAGACTGGCATTACCTGAGGCCACATGAATGGGTCCCTGAGGTCCCCGTCGTAACTTGAGAAGGACCTGCCGCTACTCCTGAAAAACCATAATGTTCTCCCCTCCAGGCGAGACGAGGACATTTTCTGCTGCGGCATCCCGAGAGAAATCACTCCTTCCTTGTGAACCTCGTAGGGTCCTTAACACCCTTGCTGCAACTCAAGAAGTTCCTGATTTACCTGTATCCACTCGAGAGGAACACTGAGGGTCCCATCACAACTCAAGAGGGGCCGCCTTTCCCCCTCAACCGCTAGAGATGAGGGTTCCATTTCCTGCTTCATAGGGAAAGTATTCTGGCTTTCTCGTCGCACAGCAAGATGACGTGCTCTCAACAGGAATGTTGAGAGGGACTCCAGGGGATGTGTCACTATTACAAAGGACCCCCAAATGTCGCAGTCCACTCCAGATGAACCTGATCTCCCTACCCTGCCTCAAAATTCGCACCGAGCATCGAATCACACCTCTGTGGCACATGCGACATCTCTGTGTCACCTCGAGGAAAAGCCACAGATCCCTGTATCAACTCAAAGGGAAACCTCACATTGCTCCTACAGCTCGGGAGGAAACAGGACGTGTATGTCTCCACTCGACAAGAGTCCTGACTCTCCTGTGGGGACTCCAGAGGAACCCCAAGATCCATGTCAGCACTGGAGAGGAAACCTCAGGTTCTGGCCGCAGTCCCAGGCAAGGATTTAGGAACCGACATGATTGGACAGGAATCCCGAGGGGCGCCTCACAACTCGCATGGAGGCTGGTCTTTCCTGAGGCCACGCCAGCGGGTCGCTGAGGTCTCCGGTGTCAATTGAGAGGGACTTTCCGCAACTCAAGAAACACCAGGAGGTTCTCCCCTGCAGGCCAGATGAGGCCCTTTTCTGCTGCGGCATCTCGAGGGAAATCAGGCCTTCCCTCTTGAACCTCGCAAGGGTCCTTCCCACCCTTGCTGCAACTCAAGAAATTCCCCGACATACCTGACCCTTATTGGTGGAACACTGAGGGTCCCAGCACAATTCAGGAGGAGCCCCGTTTCCCCACCGTGATCTCGAGATGAGGGTCCCTTTCCCTACTTCGTCGGGAAAGAATTCCCGCCATTCCCGTTGCATCTCAAGAGTTGACACTCTCAACAGGAAAGCGGAGTTCCCCTGGGGTCGGACCACCATACTAAAATTCCCATAGATGTCTCAGTCCATTCCAGATTAACGTGATTACCCTGCACTACCTTGAGTGTCACCTGCGTATCGCCTCACCCCACGGTGGCTCATTCCACAGCCCTGTAGCAACTCGACAGAAAGACAGAGATCCCTGGGTCAACTCAACGGGAACTCTGAAACTGCTGCTACAGCTCTGGTGGAAAGAGGATGAGCACGTAACCACAGGAGACCAGGCCTGATTCCCTGAGGAGACTCCAGAGGAACACCAAGGTCCATGCCAGCACTGGAGAGGAAATATGAGGTTTCGACTCCAGACGGGGACTTCGGACCCGACACTGACTGGAGAGAAATCCCCAGGAGCTACTCTCAACTCACACAGAGAATCGCCTTTCCTGAAGCCCCGTGAACGGGTCCCTGAGGGACCCGTCGTAACTTGAGAGGGACCTGCCGCAACTCGAGATAAACCAGGAGCTGCTCTCCTCCAGGCGAGATGAGGACTTTTTCTGCTGCAGCTTCCAGAGAGAAATCAAGCCTTTACTCCTGAACCTCATAGGGTCCTTCACACCCTTGCTGCAACTCAAGAAATTCCCCGACATACCTGTCTCCACTCGAGAGGAATAGTGAGGGTCCCACCACAAATCAAGAGGGGCCCCCTTTCACCCTCCTTTGCTCCAGATGAGGGTTCCTTCCCTGCTTCGTCAGGAATGGATTCTGGGATTCCTGTTGCACAGCAAGAGGACACCCTCTCAACAGGAATGTCAAGAGGAACTCCAGGGGTCATTCCACCATTCCAAAAGACCCCCAAATATCTCAGTCCACTTCAGATGAACCTGGTCTTCATGCCCTGCCTCGAAGGTTACCGCGAGGATCGAATCACACCACGGTGGCACGTGCGAGAGCCCTGTGGAATTTTGAGGGAAAGCCACAGATCCCTGTGTCCACTCGTCTGGAAGCCTGACACTGCTGCTACAGCTCGGGAGGAAAACGGACTTGCATGTAACCACAGGAGACGAGGCCTAACTCTCCTGTGGAGACTCTAGCGGAACCCCAAGATCCATGCCACATGTGGAGAAGAAACCTCAGGTTCCAGCTTTGGCTCCAGACAGGGACTCAGGACCCGGTAGAGACAGGAGAGGAATCCCGAGGGGCTGCTATCAACTCACAAGGAAACTGGCATTTCCTGAGGCCACGCGAGTGGGTCCCTGAGGTCACCGTCGTAACTTGAGAAGGACCTGCCGCTACTCGAGAAAAACCATAAGGTTCTCCCCTTCAGGCGAAATGAGGACATTTTCTGCTGTGGCATCCCAAGAGAAATCACTCCTTCCCTCCTGAACTTCAAAGGGTCCTTCCCACCCTTGCTGCAACTCAAGAAATTCCCCGACACACCCGTCCCCACTTTGGTGGAACATCGAGGGTCCCAGCACAACTCAGGAGGAGCCCCGTTTCCTCACTGTGAGCTCGAGATGAGGGTCCCGTTCCCTGCTTCGTTGGGAAAGAATTCCTGGCATTTCCGTCACATCTCAAGATGTGACGCTCTCTACAGGAAAGCGGAGTTCTCCTGGGGTCGGGCCACCATACTAAAAGTCCCATAGATGTCTAAGTCCACTCCAGATGAACGTGATTTCCCTGCACTACCACGAGTGTCACCCGGGTATCTCCTCACACCATGGTGGCTCATCCCACAGCCCTGTGGCATCTCGAGGGAAAGACAGAGATCCCTGGGTCAACTTGACGGGAACCCTGACACTGCTGCTACAGCATGGGAGGAAAAAAGACGTGCACGTAACCACAGGAGACCAGGCTTGACTCCCTTAGGGAGACTCCTGAAGAACCCCAAGATCCAAGCCACCACGGGCGCCCAAACATGAGGTTCCAGTTTCGGTCCAGATGGTGACTTAGGACCCGGCGCTGACTGGAGAGGAACCCCGAGGGGCTACTCTCAACTCGCACAGACAATCGTCTTTCCTGAGGCCACGCGAATGGGTCCCTGAGGACCCCATCGTAACTTGAGAGGGACCTGCTGCATTTGGAGAAAAACCAGGAGGTTCTCCCCTCCAGGCGAGATAAGGCCGTTTTCTGCAGCATCCTGATAGAAATCACGCCTTTTCTCCTGAACCACAAAGGATTCTTCACACCCTTGCTGCAACTCAAGAAGTTCCCCAACATACCCGTCTCCACTCGAGAGGAATAGTGAGGGTCCCACCACAAATCAAGAGGGGGCCCCTTTCACCCTCCTCTACTCCAGATGAGGGTTCCTTCCCTGCTTCTTCAGGAATATATTCTGGCGTTCCCGTCGCAGAGCAAGAGGACACACTCTCAACAGGAATGAAGAGAGGTACTCCAGCGGTCGTTCCACCATTCCAAAAGATCCCCAAATATCTCAGTCCACTTCGGATGAACCTGGTTTTCCTGCCCTGCCTCGAAGGTAACCCTGAGGATCGAATCACACCACGGTGGCACGTGCGAGAGCCCTGTGGAATCTCGAGGGAAAGCCACACATCCCTGTGCCACTCGTTAAGAAGCCTGTCGCTGCTGCTACAGCTCGGGTGGAAAACAGACTTGCATCTAACCACAGGAGATGAGGCCTAACTCTCCTGTTGATACTCCAGCGGAACCCCAAGATCCATGCCAGATGTGGAGAGGAAACCTCAGGTTCCAGCTTCGGCTCCAGACAGGGACTCAGGACCCGACACAGACATGAGAGGAATCCCGACGGGCGGCTCTCAACTCGCACGGAGACAGGCATTTCCTGAGGCCACACGAATGGGTCCCTGAGGTCCCCGTCATAACTTGAGAAGGACCTGCTGCTACTCGAGAAAAACCATAAGGTTCTCCCCTCCAGGCGAGATGAGGACGTTTTTTGCTGCGGGATCCTGAGAGAAATCACTCTTTCCCTACTGAAACTCAAAGGGTCCTTCACACCCTTGCTGCAACTCAAGAAGGTCCTGACATACCCGTCTCCACTCGAGAGTAACACTGACGGTCCCATCACAACTCAAGGGGTCCTCCCTTTCGCCCTCATCCTCAACAGATGAGGGTTCACTTCCCTGCTTCATCGGGAAAGGATTCTGGCTTTCCTGTTGCAGAGCAAGATGACGAGCTCTCAACAGGAATGTTGAGAGGGACTCCAGGGGATGTGTCACCATTCCAAAGGACCTCCAAATGACGCAGTTCACTCCAGATGAACCTGATTTACCTACCCTGCCTCAAAGAACACACCGAGCAATGAATGACACCACTTTGGCACGGGCGACAGCTCTGTTGCACCTCGAGGAAAAGCCACAGAACCCTGTGTCACCTCATAGGGAAGACTCACATTGCTCCTACAGCTGAGGAGGAAAACGGACATGTATGTTTCCACTCGAGAAGAGTCCTGACTCTCCTGTGGAGACTCCAGAGGAACCCCAATATCCATGTCAGCAGTGGAGAGGAAACCTCAGGTTCTGGCCACAGTTCCAGCCAAAGACTTAGGAACCGACATGACTGGAGAGGAATCCCGTGGGGCCCCTCGCAACTCGCATGCAGGCTGGTCTTTCCTGAGGAAACACCAGGGGGTCGCTGAGGTCCCCATCGTCAATTGAGAGGGACTTTCCACAGCTCGAGAAAAACCAGGAGGTTCTCCCCTGTAGGCGAGATGAGACCCTTTTCTGCTGCGGCATCTCGAGGGAAATCACGCCTTCTCACTTGAACCTCGTAAGGGTCCTTCCCACCCTTGCTGCAACTCAAGAAATTGCCTGACACACCCGTCCCCACTTTGGTGGAACACCGAGGGTCCCAGCACAAATCAGGAGGAGCCCCGTTTCCTCACTGTGAGCTCGAGATGAGGGTCCCTTTCCCTGCTTCGTCGGGAAAGAATTCCTGGCATTTCCGTCACATCTCAAGATGTGACGCTCTCTACAGGAAAGCGGAGTTCTCCTGGGGTCGGGCCACCATCTGTCTCTTATACACATCTCCTTTCCTCCTGAACCACAAAGGGTCCTTTACACACTTGCTGCAACTCAAGAAGTTCACAGCACAAATCAGGAGGAGCCCCGTTTCCTCACTGTGAGCTCGAGATGAGGGTCCCTTTCCCTGCTTCGTCGGGAAAGAATTCCTGGCATTTCCGTCACATCTCAAGAGGTGACGCTCTCTACAGGAAAGCAGAGTTCTCCTGGGGTCGGGCCACCATACTAAAAGTCCCATAGATGTCTCAGTCCACTCCAGATGAACGTGATTTCCCTGCACTACCATGAGTGTCACCCGGGTATCTCCTCACATCATGGTGGCTCATTCCACAACCCTGTGGCATCTCGAGGGAAAGACAGAGATCCCTGGGTCAACTCGACGGGAACCCTGACACTGCTGCTACAGCATGGGAGGAAAGAGGACGTGCACGTAACCACAGGAGACCAGACCTGACTCCCCTGGGAAGACTTCAGAGGAACCCAAAGATCCATGCCAGAACTGGAGAGGAAACAAGAGGTTCAAGTTTAGTCTCCAGATGGGGACTTAGGACCCGGCACTGACTGGAGAGGAATCCCGATGGGCTACTCTCAACTCGCACAGACAATCGTCTTTCCTGAGGCCACGCGAATGGGTCCCTGAGGACCCCGTCATAACTCGAAAGAGACCTGCTGCAATTCGAGAAAAACCAGGAGGTTCTCCTCTCCAGGCGAGATAAGGCCGTTTTCTGCACAGCATCCTGATAGAAATCACGCCTTTCCTCCTGAACCACAAAGGGTCCTTCACACCCTTGCTGCAACTCAAGAAGTTCCCCGACATACCCGTCTCCACTCGAGAGGAATAGTGAGGGTCCTATCACAAATCAAGAGGGGCCCCCTTTCACCCTCCTCTACTCCAGAGGGTTCCTTCCCTGCTTCTTCAGGAATGTATTCTGGCATTCCCGTCGCAGAGCAAGAGGACACACTCTCAACAGGAATGTCGAGAGGTACTCCAGCGGTCGTTCCACCATTCCAAAAGATCTCCAAATATCTCAGTCCACTTCAGATGAACCTGGTTTTACTGCCCTGCCTCGAAGGTAACCCTGAGGATCGAATCACACCACGGTGGCACGTGCGAGAGCCCTGTGGAATCTCGAGGGAAAGCCACACATCCCTGTGCCACTCGTTAAGAAGCCTGTTGCTGCTGCTACAGCTCGGGTGGAAAACGGACTTTCATGTAACCACAGGAGACGAGGCCTAACTCACCTGTCAATACTCCAGTGGAACCCCAAGATCCATGCCAGATGTGGAGAGGAAAACTCAGGTTCCAGCTTCAGCTCCAGACAGGGACTCAGGACCTGACACAGACATGAGAGGAATCCCGACGGGCGGCTCTCAACTCGCACGGAGACAGGCATTTCCTGAGGCCACGCCAGCGGGTCCCTGAGGTCCCCGTCATAACTTGAGAAGGACCTGCCGCTACTCGAGAAAAACCATAAGGTTCTCCCCTCCAGGCGAGATGAGGACGTTTTCTGCTGTGGCATCCTGAGAGAAATCACTCCTTCCCTCCTGAACCTCAAAGGGTCCTTCACACCCTTGCTGCAACTCAAGAAGATCCTGACACACCCATCTCCACTCGAGAGGAACACTGAGGGTCCCATCACAACTCAAGGGGTGCCCCATTTCTCCCTAATCCTCTACAGATGAGGGTACACTTCCCTGCTTCATCGGGAAAGGATTCTGGCTTTTCTGTTGCAGAGCAAGATGACGAGCTCTCAACAGGAATGTCGAGAGGGACTCCAGGGGTTGTGCCACCATTCCAAAGGACCTCCAAATGACGCAGATCACTCCAGATGAACCTGATTTCCCTACCCTGCCTCGAAGTTCACACCGAGCAACGAATGACACCACTGTGACACGTACGACAGCCCTGTTGCACCTCGAGGAAAAGCCACAGAACCCTGTGTCAACTCGTAGGGAAGCCTCACATTGCTCCTACAGCTGGGGAGGAAAACGGACGTGCATGTCTCCGCTCGAGAAGAGTCCTGACTCTCCTGTGGAGACTCCAGAGAAACCCCAAGATCCATGTCAGTAGTGGAGAGGAAGCCTCAGGTTCTGGCCACAGTTCCAGTCAAAACTTAGGAACTGACATGACTGGAGAGGAATCCCGTGGGGCCCCTCGCAACTCGCATGGAGGCTGGTCTTTCCTGAGGCCACGCCAGCGGGTCGCTGAGGTCCCCGTCGTCAATTGAGAGGGACTTTCTGCAGCTCGAGAAAAACCAGGAGGCTCTCCCCTGCAGGCGAGATGAGGTCCTTTCCTGCTGCGGCATCTCGAGGGAAATCACTCCTTCTCTCTTGAACCTCACAAGGGTCCTTCCCAAACTTGTTGCAACTCAAGAAATTCCCCGACACACCCGTCCCCACTTTGGTGGAACACCGAGGGTCCCAGCACAACTCAGGAGGAGCCCCGTTTCCTCACTGTGAGCTCGAGATGAGGGTCCCTTTCCCTGCTTCGTTGGGAAAGAATTCCTGGCATTTCCATCACATCTCAAGAGGTGATGCTCTCTACAGGAAAGCGGAGTTCTCCTGGGGTCGGGCCACCATACTCAAAGTCCCATAGATGTCTCAGTCCACTCCAGATGAACGTGATTTCCCTGCACTACCACGAGTGTCACCCGGGTATCTCCTCACACCATGGTGGCTCATTCCACAGCCCTGTGGCATCTCGAGGGAAAGACACAGATACCTGGGTCAATTCGACAGGAACCCTGACACTGCTGCTGCAGCACGGGAGGAAAGAGGACGTGCACGTAACCACAGGAGACCAGGCTTGACTCCCTTAGGGAGATTCCTGAAGAACCCCAAGTTCCAAGCCACCACGGGCGCCCAAACATGAGGTTCCAGTTTCGGCTCCAGATGTTGACTTAGGACCCGGCACTTACTGGAGAGGAATCCCGAGGGGCTACTCTCAACTCGCACAGAGAATCGACTTTCCTGAGGCCAAGCGAATGGGTCCCTGAAGACCCCGTCGTAACTCGAGAGGGACCTGCTGCAATTCGAGAAAAACCAGGAGGTTCTCCCCTCCAGGCGAGATAAGGCCGTTTTCTGCAGCATCCTGATAGAAATCACGCCTTTCCTTCTGAACCACAAAGGATCCTTCACACCCTTGCTGCAACTCAAGAAGTTCCCCGACATACCCGTCTCCACTCGAGGAATAGTGAGGGTCCCACCAGAAATCAAGTTGGGCCCCCTTTCACCCTCCTCTACTCCAGATGAGGGTTCCCTCCCTGTTTCTTCAGGAATGTATTCTGTCGTTCCCATCGCAGAGCAAGAGGACACACTCTCAACAGGAATGAGGAGAGGTACTCCAGCGGTCGTTCCACCATTCCAAAAGATCCCAAAATATCTCAATCCACTTCAGATGAACCTGGTTTTCCTGCCCTGCCTCGAAGGTAACCCCGAGGATCTAATCACACCACGGTGGCACGTGCGAGAGCCCTGTGGAATCTCGAGGGAAAGCCACACATCCCTGTGCCACTCGTTAAGAAGCCTGTCGCTGCTGCTACAGCTCGGGTGGAAAACAGACTTTCATGTAACCACAGGAAACTAGGCCTAACTCTCCTGTCGATACTCCAGCAGAACCCCAAAATCAATGCCATATGTGGAGAGGAAACCTCAGGTTCCAGCTTGGGCTCCAGACAGGGACTCAGGACCCGACACAGACATGAGAGGAATCCCGACGGGCGGCTCTCAACTCGCACGGAGAAACGCATTTCCTGAGGCCACGCCAGCGGGTCCCTGAGGTCCCCATCATAACTTGAGAAGGACCTGCCGCTACTCGAGAAAAGCCATAAGGTTCTCCCCTCCAGGCGAGAAGAGGACTTTTTCTGCTGCGGAATCCCGAGAGAAATCACTACTTCCCTCCTGAACCTAAAAGGGTCCTTCACACCCTTGCTGCAACTCAAGAAGTTCCTGACATACCCGTCTCCACTTGAGAGGAACACTGAGGGACCCATCACAACTCAAGAGTTGCCCCCTTTCCCCCTCATCCTCAACAGATGAGGGTTCACTTCCCTGCTTCATCAGGAAAGGATTCTGGCTTTTCTGTTGCAGAGCAAGATGACGAGCTCTCAACAGGAATGTCTGAGGAACACTGAGGGACCCATCACAACTCAAGAGTTGCCCCCTTTCCCCCTCATCCTCAACAGATGAGGGTTCACTTCCCTGCTTCATCAGGAAAGGATTCTGGCTTTTCTGTTGCAGAGCAAGATGACGAGCTCTCAACAGGAATGTCGAGAGGGACTCCAGGGTTTGTACTACCATTCCAAAGGACCTCCAAATGACGCAGTTCACTCCAGATGAACCTGATTTCCCTACCCGGCCTCGAAGGTCACATCGAGCAACGAATGACACCACTGTGGCACGTGCAACATCCCTGTTGCACCTTGAGGAAAAGCCACAGAACCCTGTGTCAACTCGTAGGGGATACTCACATTGCTCCTACAGCTGAGGAGGAAAACGGACGTGTATGTCTCCACTCGAGAAGAGTCCTGACTCTCCTGTGGAGACTCCAGAGGAACCCTCTTTCGACCTGAACCACAAAGGGTCCTTCACACCCTTGCTGCAACTCAAGAAGTTCCCCGATATACCCGTCTCCACTCGAGAGGAATACTGAGGGTCCCCCCACAAATCAAGAGGGGCCCCCTTTCACCCTCCTCTCCTCCAGATGAGGGTTCTTCCCCTGCTTCTTCAGGAATGTATTCTGGCGTTCCCGTCGCAGAGCAAGAGGACAAACTCTCAACAGGAATGTCGAGAGGTACTCCAGCGGTAGTTCCAGCATTCCAAAAGATCCCAAAATATCTCAGTCCACTTCAGATGAACCTGGTTTTCCTGCCCTGCCTCGAAGGTAACCCTGAGGATCGAATCACACCACGGTGGCACTTGCGAGAGCCCTGTGGAATCTCGAGGGAAAGCCACACATCCCTGTGCCACTCGTTAAGAAGCCTGTCGCTGCTGCTACAGCTCGGATGGAAAACAGACTTGCATGTAACCACAGGAGACGAGGACTAACTCTCCTGTCGATAATCCAGCGGAACCCCAAGATCCATGCCAGATGTGGAGAGGAAACCTCAGGTTCCAGCTTCGGCTCCAGACAGGGACTCAGGACCCGACACAGACATGAGAGGAATCCCAACGGACGGCTCTCAACTCGCACTGAGACAGGCATTTCCTGAGGCCACGCCAGCGGGTCCCTGAGGTCCCCGTCATAACTTGAGAAGGACCTGCCGCTACTCGAGAAAAACCATAAGGATCTCCCCTCCAGGCGAGATGAGGACGTTTTCTGCTGCGGCATCCCGAGAGAAATCACTCCTTACCTACTGAACCTCAAAGGGTCCTTCACACCCTTGCTGCAACTCAAGAAGGTCCTGACATACCGATCTCCACTCGAGAGTAACCCTGAGTGTCCCATCACAACTCAAGGGGTGCCCCCTTTCGCCCTCATCCTCTACAGATGAGGGTTCACTTCCCTGCTTCTTCGGGAAAGGATTCTGTCTTTCCTGTTGCAGAGCAAGATGACGAGCTCTCAACAGAAATGCTGAGAGGGACTCCAGGGGCTGTGCCACCATTCCAAAGGACCTCCAAATGACGCAGTTCACTCCAGATGAAACTGATTTCCCTACCTGCCTCGAAGTACACACCGAGCAATGAATCACTCCACTGTGGCACGGGCGACAGCCCTGTTGCACCTCGAGGAAAAGCCACAGAACCTTGTGTCAACTCGTAGGGAAGCCTCACATTGCTCCTACAGCTCGGGAGGAAAACGGACGTGTATGTCTCCACTCGAGAAGAGTCCTGACTCTCCTGTGGAGACTCCAGAGGAACCCCAAGATCCATGTCAGCAGTGGAAAGTAAACCTCAGGTTCTGGCCACAGTTCCAGCCAAAGACTTAGGAACCGACATGACTGGAGAGGAATCCCGTGGGGCCCCTCGCAACTCGCATGCAGGCTGGTCTTTCCTGAGGACACGCCAGCGGGTCGCTGAGGTCCCCATCGTCAGTTGAGAGGGACTTTCCGCAGCTCGAGAAAAACCAGGAGGTTCTCCCCTGCAGGGGAAATGAGGCCCTTTCTGCTGCGGCATCTCGAGGGAAATCACGCCTTCTCACTTGAACCTCGCAAGGGTCCTTACCACCCTTGCTGCAACTCAAGAAATTCCCCGACACACCCGTCCCCACTTTGGTGGAACACCGAGGGTCCCAGCACAACTCAGGAGGAGCCCCGTTTCCTCACTGTGAGCTCGAGATGAGGGTCCCTTTCCCTGCTTCGTCGGGAAAGAATTCCTGGCATTTCCGTCACATCTCAAGAGGTGGCGCTCTCTACAGGAAAGCAGAGTTCTCCTGGGGTCGTGCCACCATACTAAAAGTCCCATAGATGTCTCAGTCCACTCCAGATGAACGTGATTTCCCTGCACTACCACGAGTGTCACCCGGGTATCTCCTCACACCATGGTGGCTCATTCCACAGCCCTGTGGCATCTCGAGGGAAAGACAGAGATCCCTAGGTCAACTCGATGGGAACCCTGACACTGCTGCTACAGCACGGGAGGAAAGAGGATGTGCACGTAACCACAGGAGTCCAGGCCTGACTCCCCTGGGAAGACTCCAGAGGAACCCAAAGATCTATGCCAGCACTGGAGAGGAAACAAGAGGTTCAAGTTTAGTCTCCAGATGGGGACTTAGGACCCGGTACTGACTAGAGAGGAATCTCGAGGGGCTACTCTCAACTCGGAGAGACAATCACCTTTCCTGCGGCCACGCGAATGGGTCCCTGAGGACCCCGTCATAACTCGAGAGGGACCTGCTGCAATTCGAGAAAAACCAGGAGGTTCTCCCCTCCAGGCGAGATAAGGCCGTTTTCTGCAGCAGCATCCTGATAGAAATCACGCCTTTCCTCCTGAACCACAAAGGTCCTTCACACCCTTGCTGCAACTCAAGAAGTTCCCCAACATACCCGTCTTCACTCGAGAGGAATAGTGAGGCTCCCACCACAAATCAAGAGGGGCCCCCTTTCACCCTCCTCTACTCCAGATGAGAGTTCCTTCCCTGCTTCTTCAGGAATGTATTCTGGCGTTCCCGTCGCAGAGCAAGAGGACACACTCTCAACAGGAATGTCGAGAGGTACTCCAGCGGTCGTTCCACCATTCCAAAAGATCCCAAAATATCTCAGTCCACTTCAGATGAACCTGGTTTTCCTGCCCTGCCTCGAAGGTAACCCTGAGGATCGAATCACACCACGGTGGCACGTGCGCGAGCCCTGTGGAATCTCGAGGGAAAGCCACACATCCCTGTGCCACTCGTTAAGAAGCCTGTTGCTGCTGCTACAGCTCGGGTGGAAAGCGGACTTTCATATAACCACAGGAGATGAGGCCTAACTCTCCTGTCGATACTCCAGCGGAACCCCAAGATCCATGCCAGATGTGGAGAGGAAACCTCAGGTTCCAGATTCGACTCCAGACAGGGACTCAGGACCTGACACAGACATGAGAGGAATCCTGACGGGCGGCTCTCAACTCGCACGGAGACAGGCATTTCCTGAGGCCACGCCAGCGGGTCCCTGAGGTCCCCGTCATAACTTGAGAAGGACCTGCCACTACTCGAGAAAAACCATAAGGTTCTCACTTCCAGGCGAGATGAGGACGTTTTATGCTGCGGCATCCCGAGAGAAATCACTCCTTCCCTCCTGAACCTCAAAGGGTCCTTCACACCCTTGCTGCAACTCAAGAACATCCTGACACACCCATCTCCACTCGAGAGGAATACTGAGGGTCAAATCACAACTCAAGGGGTGCCCCATTTCCCCCTCATCCTCTACAGATGAGGGTTCACTTCCCTGCTTCATCGGGAAAGGATTCTGGCTTTCCTGTTGCAGAGCAAGATGACGAGCTCTCAACAGGAATGTAGAGGGACTCCAGGGGAAGTGCCACCATTCCAAAGGACCTCCAAATGACGCAGTTCACTCCAGATGAACCTGATTTCCCTATCCTGCCTCGAAGTTAACACTGAACAACGAATGACACCACTGTGGCACGTGCGACAGCCCTGTTGCACCTCGAGGAAAAGCCACAGAACCCTGTGTCAACTCGTAGGGAAGCCTCACATTGCTCCTACAGCTCGGGAGGAAAACGGACGTGTATGTCTCCACTCAAGAAGAGTCCTGACTCTCCTGTGGAGACTCCAGAGGAACCCCAAGATCCATGTCAGCAGTGGAGAGGAAAACTCAGGTTCTGGCCACAGTTCCAGGCAATGACTTAGGAACCGACATGACTGGAGTGGAATCCCGTGGGGCCCCTCGCAACTCGCATGGAAGCTGGTCTTTACTGAGGCCACGCCAGTGGGTCGCTGAGGTCCCCGTCGTCAATTGAGAGGGACTTTCCGCAACTCGAAAAAAACCAGGAGGTTCTCCCCTGCAGGCGAGATGAGGCCCTTTTCTGCTGCGGCATCTCGAGGGAAATCGCGCCTTCTCACTTGAACCTCTCAAGGGTCCTTCCCACCCTTGCTGCAACTCAAGAAATTCCCCGACACACCGGTCCCCACTTTGGTGGAACACCGAGGGTCCCAGCACAACTCAGGAGGAGCCCCGTTTCCTCACTGTGAGCTCGAGATGAGGGTCCCTTTCTCTGCTTCGTCGGGAAAGAATTCCCGCCCTTCCCGTCGCATCTCAAGAGGTGGCATTATCAACAGGAAAGCGGAGTTCTCCTGAGGTCAGGCCACCATCCTAAATATCCCATAGATGTCTCAGTCCACTCCAGATGAAAGAGATTTCCCTGCACTATCTCTAGTGTCACCTGCCTATTGCCTCACACCATGGTGACACATTCGAGAGCCCTGTTGTATCTCGAGGGATAGACAGAGATCCCTGGGTCAAATCGACGGGATCTCTGACACTGCTGCTACAGCTCAGGAGGAAAGATTGCATGCACGTAACCACAGGAGACTAGGCCTGAGTCCCCTGGGGAGACTCCAGAGGAACCCCAAGATCCATGTCAGCACTGGAGCCGAAACATGAGATTCCAGTTTCGGCTCAAGACGGGGACTTAGGATCCGGCACTGACTGGAGAGGTATCCCGACGGGCTACTCGAAACTCGATCACGGAATTGCCTTTCCTGAGGCCACACAAGCGGGTCCCTGAGGGCCTGGTCGTAACTCGAGAATAACATGCCGCACTTCGAGAAAAACCAGAAGGTTCTCCCCTGCAGGAGACATGAGGCCCTTTTCTGCTGTGGCATCTCGAGGGTATACACGCCGTTTCTCTTGAACGTCGCAAGGGTCTTTCCCACCCTTGCTGCAACTCAAGAAATTCCCCGACATACCCGTCCCCACATTGGTGGAACACCGTGGGTACCAGCACAACTCAGGAGGAGCCCCGTTTCCCCACCGTGAGCTCGAGATGACGGTTCCTTTCCCTGCTTCGTCGGGAAAGAATTCCCGCCATTCCCGTCGCATCTCAAGAGGTGGCGCTCTCAACAGTAGAGCAGAGTTCTCCTGGGGTCGGGCCACCATACTAAAAGTCCCATAGATGTCTCAGTCTACTGCAGATGAACGTGATTTCCCTGCACTACCTCGAGTGTCACCCACGTATTGCCTCACACAACGGTGGCTCATTCCACAGCCCTGTGGCATCTCAAGGGAAAGACAGAGATCCCTGGGTCAACTCGACAGGAACCCTGAAACTGCTGCTACAGCTCAGGAAGAAAGAGGACGTGCACGTAACCACAGGAAACCAGTCCTGTCTCCCCTGGGGAGACTCCAGAGGAACCCCAAGATCCATGCCAGCACTGGAGCCGAAACATGAGGTCCCACTTTCGGCTCCAGATGGAGACCTAGGACCCGACACTGACTGGAGAGGATTCCCGAGGGGCTACTCTCAACTCGCTCAGAGAATCCCCTTTCCTGATGTCACTCAAGCGGGTCCCTGAGGGCCCCGTCGTAACTCAAGAATAACCTGCCGCAACTCGAGAAAAACCAGGATGTTCTACCCTCCCTGCGAGATAAGGCCGTTTTCTGCAGCGGCATCCTGACAGAAATCACACATTTCCTCCTGAACCACAAAGCCACAAAGGGTCCTTCACACCCTTGCTGCAACTCAAGAAGTTCCCTCACATACCTGTCTCCACTCGAGAGGAATAGTGAGTGTCCCACCACAAATCAGGAGGGGCCCCCTTTCACCCTCCTCTACTCCAGATGAGGGTTCCTTGCCTGCTTCTTCAGGAATGGATTCTGGCGTTCCCATCGAACAGCAAGAGGACACACTCTCAACCGGAATGTCGAGAGGAACTCCAGGGGTCGTTCCACCATTCCAAAAGACCCCCAGATATCTCAGTCCACTTCAGATGAACCTGCTTTTCGTGCCTTGCCTCGAAGGTCACCCCGAGGATCGAATCACACCACGGTGGCATGTGTGAGAGCCCTGTGGAATCTCGAGGGAAAGCCACAGATCCCTGTGTCCACTCGTCTGGAAGCCTGACACTGCTGCTACAGCTCGGGAGGAAAATGGACTTGCAGGTAACCACAGGAGACGAGGCCTAACTCTCCTGTGGAGACTCCAGTGGAACCCCAAGATCCATGCCAGATGTGGAGAGGAAAACTCAGGTTCCAGCTTCGGCTCCAGACAGGGACTCAGGACCCGGCACAGACAGGAGAGGAATCCTGAGGGGCCGCTCTCAACTCGCACGGAGACTGGCATTTCCTGAGGCCACGTGAGCGGGTCCCTGAAGTCCCCGTCGTAACTTGAGAAGAACCTGCCGCTACTCGAGAAAAACCATAAGGATCTCCCCTCCAGGCGAGATTAGGACGTTTTCTGCTGCAGCATCCTGAAAGAAATCACTCCTTCCCTCCTGAACTTCAAAGGGTCCTTCACACCTTTGCTACAACTCAAGAAGTTCCTGACATCCCGGTCCCCACTCCAGAGGAACACTGAGGGTCCCACCACAACTCAAGAGGGGCCCCTTTCCCCCTCATCCGCTACAGATGAGGGTTCCTATCCATGCTTCATCGGGAAAGGATTCTCCTTTCCTGTTGCACAGCAAGATGACGTGCTCTCAACACGAATGTCGAGAGGGACTCCAGGGGACGTGCCACTATTCCAAAGCACCACCAATTGTCGCAGTCCACTTCAGATCAACCTAATTTCCCTACCTTTCCCCGAAGGTCACACTGAGCATCGAATCACGCCACTGTGGCACTTGCGACAGCACTGTGGCACCGCGAGGAATAGCCACAGACCCCTGTGTCAACTGGTAGGGAAGTCTCACATTGCTCTTACAGCTTGGGAGGATAACGGACGTGTATGTCTCCACTCGAGAAGAGTCCTGACTCTCCTCTGGAGACTCCAGAGGAACCCCAAGATCCATGTCAGCACTTTAGAGGAAACGTCAGGTTCTGGCCGCAGTTCCAGCCAAGGACGTAGGAACCGACATGACTGGAGAGGAATCCCGAGGGGCTCCTCTCAACTCACATGGAGGCTGGTCTTTCCTGAGGCCACATCAGCAGGTTGCTGAGGTCCCCGTCATCAATTGAGAGGGACTTTCTGCAACTCGAGCAAAACGAGGAGGTTCTCCCCTGCAGGCGAGATGAGGCCCTTTTCTGCTGTGGCATCTCGAGGGCATTCACGCCTTCTCTCTTGAACCTCGCAAGGGTCCTTCCCCCCTTGCTGCAACTCAAGAAATTCCCCGACATACCCGTCCCCACATTGGTGGAACACCGAGGGTCCCAGCACAACTCAGGCGGAGCCCCGTTTCCCAATCTTGAGCTCGAGATGAGGGTCCCTTTCCCTGCTTCGTCAGGAAAGAATTCCCGCCATTCCCATCACATCTCAAGAGATGGCGCTCTCAACAGGATAGCTGAGTTCTCCTGGGGTCGGGCAACCATACTAAAAGTCCCATAGATGTCTCAGTCCACTCCAGATGAACGTGATTTCCCTGCACTACCTCGAGTGTCACCCGCGTATTGCCTCACACCACGGTGGTTCTTTGCACAGCCCTGTGGCATCTCGAAGGAAAGACAGAGATCCCTGGGTCAACTCGACGGCAACCCTGACACTGCTGCTACAGCTTGGGAGGACAGAGGACGAGCACATAACCTCAGCAGACCAGGCCTGACTCCCCTGGGGAGACTCCAGAGGAACCCCAAGATCCATGCCAGCACCAGAGCCGAAACATGAGGTTCCAGTTTTGGCTCCAGATGGGGACATAGGACCCGGCACTGACTGGAAAGGAATCCCGAGGGGCTACTCTCAACTCGCTCAGAGAATCGCCTTTCCTGATGCCACGCAAGTGGTTCCCTAAGGGCCCCATCGTAACTCGAGAATAACCTGCCGCAACTCGCGAAAAACCAGGAGGTTCGACCCTCTGGGATAGATAAGGCCATTTTCTGCAGCGGCATCCTGAAAGATATCACGCCTTTCCTCCTCAACCACAAAGGGTCCTTCCCAGCCTTGTTGCAACTCAAGAAGTTCCCCGACATTCCCGTCTCCACTCGAGAGGAATAGTGATGGTCCCACTACAAATCAAGAGGGGCCCCATTTCACCCTCCTCTGCTCCAGATGAGGTTTCCTTGGTTGCTTCGTCAGGAATGGGTTCTGGAGTTCCCGTCGCACAGCAAGAGGACACACTCTCAACAGGAATGTCGAGAGGAACTCCAGGGGTCGTTCCATTATTTCAAAAGACCCCCAAATATCTCAGTCCACTTCAGATGAATTTGCTTTTCGTGCCCTGCCTCGAAGGTCACCCCGAGGATCAAATCACACCACGGTGGCATGTGCGAGAGCCCTGTGGAATCTCGAGGGAAAGCCACAGATTCCTATGTCCACTCGTCTGGAAGCCTGGCACTGCTGCTACAGCTCGGGAGAAAAACGGACTTGCATGTATCCACAGGAGACGAGGCCTAACTCTCCTGGGAAGACTACAGCGGAACCCCAAGATCCATGCCAGATGTGGAGAGGAAACCTCAGGTTTCAGCTTCGGCTCCAGACAGGGACTCAGGACCTGGAACAGACAGGAGAGGAAACCTGAGGCGCCGCTCTCAACTCGCACGGAGACTGGCGTTTCCTGAGGCCACGCGAGCGGGTCCCTGAGGTCCCCGTCGTAACGTGAGAAGGACCTGCCGCTACTCGAGAAAACCCATAAGGTTCTCTCCTCCAGGCGAGATGAGGATGTTTTCTCCTGCGGCATCCCGAAAGAAACCACTCCTTCCCTCCTGAACCTCCAAGGGACCTTCACACCCTTGCTGCAACTCAAGAAGTTCCTGACATACCGGTCTCCACTGGAGAGGAAAACTGAGGTTCCCACCACAACTCAAGAGGGGTCCCCTTTTCCCCTCATCCGCTACAGATGAGGGTTCCCTTCCGTGCTTCATCGGGAAAGGACTCTCCTTTCCCGTTGCAAAGCAAGATGACGTGCTCTCATCAGGAATGTCGAGAGGGACTCCAGGGGACGTGCCACCATTCCAAAGGACCCCCAAATGTTGCAGTCCACTCCAGATGAACCTGATTTCGCTACCTTTCCTCGAAGGTCACACCGAGCATCGAATCACACCACTGTGGCACGTGCGACAGCCCTGTGGTACCGTGAGTAAAAGCCACAGATCCCTGTGTGTACTCGTAGGGAATCCTCATATTGCTCCTACAGCTTGGGAGGATAACGGGCGTGTATGTCTCCACTCGAGAAGAGTCCTGACTCTCCTGTGGAGACTCCAGAGGAACCCCAAGATCCATGTCAGCACTGGAGAGGAAACTCAGGTTCTTGCTGCAGTTCCAGCCAAGGACGTAGGAACCGACATGACTTGAGAGGAATCCCGAGGGGCCCCTCGCCACTCGCATGGAGGCTGGTATTTCCTGAGGCCACGCCAGTGGGTCGCTGAGGTCCCTGTCGTCAATTGAGAGCGATTTTCCATAACTCCAGAAAAACAAGGAGGTTCTCCCCTGCAGGCGAGATGAGGCCCTTTTATGAGGCGGCATCTCAAGGGCATTCACGCCTTCTGTCTTGAACCTCGCAAGGGTCCTTCCCACCCTTGCTGCAACTCAAGAAATTCCCCGACATACCCGTCCCCACATTGGTGGAACACCGAGGGTCCCAGCACAACTCAGGAGGAGCCCCGTTTCCCCACCGTGAGCTCGAGAAGAGGGTCCCTTTCCCTGCTTCTTCGGGAAAGAATTACCGCCATTCCTGTCTAATCTTAAGAGGTGGCGCTCTCAACAGGAAAGCAGAGTTCTCCTGGGGTCGGGCCCCCATCCTAAAAGTCCCATAGATGTCTCATTCCACTCCAGATGAACGTGATTTCCCTGAACTACCTCGAGTGTCACCCGCGTATTGCCTCACACCACAATGGCTCATTCCACAGCCCTGTGGCATCTCGAGGGAAAGACAGAGATCCCTGGGTCAACTCGACTGGAACCCTGACACTGCTTCTACAGCTCGGGAGGAAAGAGAACGTGCACTTAACCACCGGAGACCAGGCCTGACTCCCCTGGGGAGACTCCAGAGGAACCCCAAGATCCATGCCAGCACTGGAGCCAAAACATGAGGTTCCAGTTTCGGATCCAGACGGAGACTTAGGACCCGGCACTGACTGGAGAGGAATCCCGAGGGGCTACTCTCAACTCTCTCAGAGAATCGCCTTTCCTGAGGGCACGCAAGCGGGTCACTGAGGGCCTCGTCGTAACTCGAGAATGTCCTGCCACAACTCGAGAACAACCAGGAAGTTCTCCCCTCTGGGCGAGATAAAGCCGTTTTCGGCAGCGGCATCTCGAGGTCATTCACGCCTTCTCTCTTGAACCTCGCAAGGGTCATTCCCACCCTTGCTGCAACTCAAGGAATTCCCCGTAATACCCGTCTCCACATTGGTGGAACACCGAGGGTCCCAGCACAAATCTGGAGGAGCCCCATTTCCCAACCGTGAGCTCGAGATGAGGGTCCCTTTCCCTGCTTCGTCGGGAAAGAATTCCCGCCATTCCCATCACATCTCAAGAGGTGGTGCTCTCAACAGGAAAGCGGAGTTCTCCTGGGGTCGGGCCACCATACTAAAAGTCCCATAGATGTCTCAGTCCACTCCAGATGAACGTGATTTCCCTGCACTACCTCGAGTGTCACCCGCCTATTGCCTCACACCACGGTGGCTCGTTCCACAGCCCTGTGGCATCTCGAGGGGAAGACAGAGATCCCTGGGTCAACTCGATGGCAACCCTGACACTGCTGCTACAGCTTGGGAGGAAAGAGGACGAGCACGTAACCTCAGGAGACCAGGCCTGACTCCCCTGGGGAGATTCCAGAGGAACCCTAAGATCCATGCCAGCACCGGAGCCGAAACATGAGGTTCCAGTTTCAGCTCCAGACGGGGTCTTAGGACCTGGCACTTACTGGAGAGGAATCCCGAGGGGCTACTCTCAACTCGTTCAGAGAATCGCCTTTCCTCTGGCCACACAAGCGGGTCCCTGAGGGCCTCGTCGTAACTCGAGAATAACGTGCCGCAACTCGCTAAAACCCAGGAGGTTCTACCCTGCGGGATAGATAAGGCTGTCTTCTGCAGTGGCATCCTGAAAGAAATCACGCCTTTCCTCCTGGACCACAAATGTTCCTTCCCAGCCTTGCTGCAACTCAAGACGTTCCCCGACATAACCGTCTCCACTCGAGAGGAATAGTGAGGGTCCCACTACAAATCAAGAGGGGCCCCCATTCAACCTCCTCTGCTCCAGATGAGGGTTCCGTGCCTGCTTCGTCAGGAATGGATTCTGGCATTCCCGTCGCACAGCAAGAGGACACACTCTCAACAGGAATGTCGAGAGGAACTCCAGGGGTAGTTCCACCATTCCAAAAGACCCACAAATATCTCAGTCCACTTCAGATGAACCTGCTTTTCGTGCCCTGCCTCGAAGGTCACCCCGAGGATCGAATCACACCACGGTGGCATGTGCGAGAGCCCTGTGGAATCTCGAGGGAAAGCCACAGATCCCTGTGTCCACTCGTCTGGAAGCCTGACACTGCTGCTACAGCTCGGGAGGAAAACGGACTTGCATGTAACCACAGGAGACGAGGCCTAACTCTCCTGTGGAGACTCCAGCGGAACCCCAAGATCCATGCCAGATGTGGAGAGGAAACCTCAGGTTCCAGCTTCGGCTCCAGACAGGGACTCAGGACCCGGCACAGACAGGAGAGGAATCCCGAGGG
>SJYT01074870.1:88030-108516 GCA_006410635.1 Cephalophus harveyi
CTCGCAAGGGTCCTTCCCACCCTTGCTGCAACTCAAGAAATTCCCCGACATACCCGTCCCCACATTGGTGGAACACCGAGGGTCCCAGCACAACTCAGGAGGAGCCCCGTTTCCCCACCGTGAGCTCGAGATTAGGGTCCCTTTCCCTGCTTCGTCCGGAAACAATTCCTGCCATTCCCATCGCATCTCAAGAGGTTTCACTCTCAACAGGAAAGCGGAGTTCTCCTGGGGTCCGGCCACCATACTAAATGTCCCATAGATGTCTCAGTCCACTACAGATGAATCTGATTTCCCTGAACTACCTCGAGTGTCACCCCCGTATTGCCTCACACCACGGTGGCTCATTCCACAGCCCTGTGGCATCTCGAGGGAAAGACAGAGATCCCTGGGTCAACTCAACGGGAAACCTGACACTGCTGGTACAGCTCGGGAAGAAAGAGGACGTGCACGTAACCACAGGAGACCAGGCCTGACTCCCCTGGGGAGACTCCAGAGGAACCCAAAGATACATACCAGAACATGAGGTTCCAGTTTCGGCTCCAGACTGGGACTTAGGACCCGGCACAGCCTGGAGAAGAATCCCACGGGGCTACTCTCAACTCCCTAGAGAATCACCTTTCCTCTCGAGGGAAAGAGAGAGATACCTGGGTCAACTCGATGGGAACCCTGACACTGCTGCTAATGCTCGGGAGGAAAGAGGACGTGCACGTAACCACAGGAGACCAGGCCTGACTCACCTGGGGAGACTCCAGAGGAACCCCAATATCCATGCCAGCACTGGAGCCGAAAAATGAGGTTCCAGTTTCGGCTCCAGATGGGGACTTAGGACCCGGCACTGACTGGAGAGGAATCCCGAGGGGCTACTCTCAACTCGCTCAGAGAATCGCCTTTCCTGAGGCCATGCAAGCGGGTTCCGGAGGGCCCCGTGGTAACTCGAGAATAACCTGCCGCAACTCGAGAAACACCAGGAGGTTCTACCCTCCGGGCGAGATAAGGCCGTTTTCTGCAGCGGCATCCTGAAAGAAATCACGCCTTTCCTCCTGAACCACAAAGGGTATTTCACACCCTTGCTGCAACTCAAGAGGTTCCCCCACATACCCGTCTCCACTCGAGAGGAATAGTGAGGGTCCCACCACGGATCAAGAGGGGCCCCTTTCACCCTCCTCTGCTCCAGATGAGGGTTCTTTGCCTGCTTCGTCCGGAATGGATTCTGGCGTTCCCGTCACACAGCAAGAGGACACACTCAAAACAGGAATGTCGAGAGGAACTCCAGGGGTCATTCCACCATTCCAAAAGACCCCCAAATATCTCAGGTCACTTCAGATGAACCTCCTTTCCGTGTCCTGCCTCGAACGTCACCCCGAGGGTCGATTCATACCACGGTGGCATGTGCGAGAGCCCTGTGGAATCTCGAGGGAAAGCCACATATCCCTGTGTCCACTCGTCTGGAAGCCTGACACTGCTGCTACAGTTCAGGAGGAAAACGGACTTGCATGTAACCACAGGAGACGAGGCCTAACTCTCCTGTGGAGACTCCAGCGGAACCCCAAGATCCATGCCAGATGTGGAGAGGAAACCTCAGGTTTCAGCTTCGGCTCCAGACAGGGACTCAGGACCCGGCACAGACAGGAGAGGAATCCCGAGGGGGCACTCTCAACTCACAAGGAGACTGGCATTTCCTGAGGCCACGCGAGCGGGTCCCTGAGGTCCCCGTCGTAACTTGAGAAGGACCTGCCGCTACTCGAGAAAAACCATAAGGTTCTCCCCTCCAGGCGAGATGAGGACATATTCTGCTGCGGCATCCCGAAAGAAATCACTCCTTCCCTCCTGAACATCAAAGGGACCTTCACACCCTTGCTGCAACTCAAGAAGTTCCTGACATTCCGGTCTCCACTCGAGATGAACATTGAGGTTCCCACCACAACTCAAGACGGGCCCCCTTTCCCCCTCATCTGCTACAGATGAGGGCTCCCTTTCCTTCTTCATCGGGAAAGGATTCTCCTTTCCCGTTGCAAAGCAAGATGACGTGCTCTCAACAGGAATGTCGAGAGGGACTCCAGGGGACGTGCCACCATTCCAAAGGACCCCCAAATGTCGCAGTCCACTCCAGATGAACCTGATTTCCCTACCTTTCCTCGAAGGTCACACCGAGCATCGAATCACACCACTGTGGCACGTGCAGCAGCCCTGTGGCACCATCAGGAAAAGTCACAGATCCCTGTGTCAACTCGTAGGAAAACTCACATTGCTGTTACAGCTTGGGAGGATAATGGACGTGTATGTCTCCACTCGAGAAGAGTCTTGACTCTCCTGTGGAGACTCCAGAGGAACCCCATATCCTGTCAGCACTGGAAAGGAAATTTCAGGTTCTGGCCGCAGTTCCAGCCAAGGACGTAGGAACCGACATGACTGGAGAGAAATCGTGAGGGGCCTCTCGCAACTCTCATGGCGGTTGGTCTTTCCTGAGGCCACGCCAACGGGTCGCTGAGGTCCCCGTCGTCAATTGAGAGGGACTTTGCGCAAATGGAGAAAAACCAGGAGGTTCTACCCTGCAGGCGATATGAGACCATTTTCTTCTGCGGCATCTCGAGGGCATTCACACCTTCTCTCTTGAACCTCGCAAGGGTCCTTCCCACCCTTGCTGCAACTCAAGAAATTCCCAGACATACCCGTCCCCACATTGGTGGAACACTGAGGGTCCCAGGACAACACAGGAGGAGCCCTGTTTCCCCACCGTGAGCTCGAGATGAGGGTCCCTTTCCCTGCTTCGTCGGGAAAGAATTCCCGTGGCACTGACTGGAGAGGAATCCCGAGGGGCTACTCTCAACTCGCTCAGAGATTGCCTTTCCTGAGGCCACACAAGCGGGTCCCTGAGGGCCCCGACGTAAATCGAGAATAACCTGCGGCAACTCGAGAAAAACCAGGAGGTACTACCCTCCGGGCAAGATAAGGCTGTTTTCTGCAGTGGCATCCTGAAAGAAATCACAATTTTCCTCCTGAAACACAAAGGGTCCTTCACACCCTTGCTGCAACTCATGAAGTTCCCTGACATACCCGTGTCCACTCGAGAGTAATAGTTAGGGTCCCTCCACAAATCAAGAGGGGCCCCCTTTCACCCTCCTTTGCTCCAGATGAGGGTTCCTTGCCCACTTCATCAGGAATGGATTCTGGCGTTCCCGTCGCACAGCAAGAGGACACACTCTCAACAGGAATGTCGAGAGGAACTCCAGGGGTCGTTCCACCATTCCAAAAGACCCCCAAATATCTCAGTCCACTTCAGATGAACCTGCTTTTCGTGCCCTGCCTCGAAGGTCACCCCGAGGATCGAATCACACCACGGTGGCATGTGCGAGAGCCCTGTGGCATCTCGAGGGAAAGCCACAGATCCCTGTGTCCACTCGTCTGGAAGCCTGACACTGCTGCTACAGCTCGGGAGGAAAGAGGACGTGCACGTAACCACAGGAGACCAGGCCTGACTCCCCTGGGAAGACTCCAGAGGAACCCCAAGATCCATGCCAGCAGTCGAGCCGAAACATGAGGTTCCAATTTCGGCTCCAGACGGGGACTTAGGACCAGGCACTGACTGGAGAGGAATCCCGAGGGACTACTCTCAACTCGCTCAGAAAATTGCCTTTCCTGAGGCCACGCAAGCGGGTCCCTGAGGGCCCCGTCGTAACTCGAGAATAACCTGCCGCAACTCGAGAAAAACCAGGAGGTTCTCCCCTCCGGGCGAGAGAAGGCCGTTTTCTGCAGCGGCTTCCTGAAAGGAATCACGCCTTTCCTCCTGAACCACAAAGGGTCCTTCACACTCTTGCTGCCACTCAAGGAGTTCCCCCACATACCCATCTCCACTCGAGAGGAATAGTGAGGGTCCCACCACAAATCAAGAGGGGCCCCCTTTCACCCTCCTTTGCTCCAGATGAGGGTTCCTTGCCCACTTCATCAGGAATGGATTCTGGCGTTCCCGTCACACAGCAAGAGGACACACTCTCAACCGGAATGTCGAGAGGAACTCCAGGGGTCGTTCCACCATTCCAAAAGACCCCCAAATATCTCAGTTAACTTCAGATGAACCTGCTTTTCGTGCCTTGCCTCAAAGTTCACCCCGAGGATCGAATCACACTACAGTGGCATGTGTGAGAGCCCTGTGGAAACTGGAGGGAAAGCCAGAGATCCCAGTGTCCACTCGTCTGGAAGCCTGATACTGCTGCTACAGCTCGGGAGGAAAACGGACTTGCAAGTAACCACAGGAGACGAGGCCTAACTCTGCTGTGGGGACTCCAGTGGAACACCAAGATCCATGCCAGATATGGAGAGGAAACCTCAGGTTCCAGCTTTGTCTCCAGACAGGGACTCAGTTCCCGGCACAGACAGGAGAGGAATCCCAAGGGGCGCTCTAAACTCGAACAGAGACTGGCATATCCTGAGGCCACGCGAGCGGGTTCCTGATGTCCCCATCGTAACTTGAGAAGGACCTGCCACTACTCGAGAAAAACCATAAGGTTCTCCCCTCCAGGCGAGATGAGGACGTTTTCTGCTGCAGCATCCTGAAAGAAATCACTCCTTCCCTCCTGAACCTCAAAGGGTCCTTCACACCCTTACTGCAGCTCAAGAAATTCCTGACATACCGGTCTCCACATGAGAGAAACACTGAGGGTCCCACCACAACTCAAGGGGGGCCCCCTTTCCCCCTCATCCTCTACAGATGAGGGTTCCGGTCCCTGCTTCATTGGGAAAGGATTCTCCTTTCCCGTTGCACAGCAAGATGACGTGCTCTCAACAGGAATGTCGAGAGGGACTCCAGGGGACGTGCCACCATTCCAAAGGACGCCCAAATGTCGCAGTCCACTCCAAATGAACATGATTTCTCTAACTTTCCTAGAAGGTCACACCGAGCATCGAATACACCACATTGGCACGTGCGACAGCCCTATGTCACCGCGAGGAAAAGCCACAGATCCCTGTGTCAACTCGTAGGGAAGCCTCACATTGCTCCTACAGCTTAGGGGGATAACGGACATGTATGTCTCCACTCGAAAAGAGTACTGACTCTCCTGTGGAGACTCCAGAAGAACCCCAGATCCATGTCAGCACTGGAGAGGAAACCTCAGGTTCTGGCCGCAGTTCCAGCCAAGGACGAAGGAACCGACATGATTGGAGAGGAATCCCGAGGGGCCCCTCGCAACAAGCATGGGGGTTGATCTTTCCTGAGGCCACGTCAGCGGGTCGCTGAGGTCCCTGTCATCAATTGAGAGGGACTTTCCACCACTCGAGAAAAACCAGGAGGTTCTCCCCTGCAGGCAAAAGGGGGCCCTTTTCTGCTGCGGCATCTCGAGGGCATTCAGGCCTTCTCTCTTGAACCTCGCAAGGGTCCTTCCCACCCTTGCTGCAACTCAAGAAATTCCCCAACATACCCGTCCCCACATTGGTGGAACACCGAGCGTCCCAGCACAACTCAGGAAGAGCCCCGTTTCCCCACCGTGAGCTCGAGATAAGGGTCCCTTTCCCTGCTTCGTCGGGAAAGAATTTCTGGCATTCCCGTCGCATCTCAAGATGTGGCGCTCTCAAAGGAATGCGGAGTTCTCCTGGGGTCGGACCATACTAAAATTCCCATAGATGTCTCAGTCCACTCCAGATGAACGTGATTTCACTGCACTACCTCGAGTGTCACCCGCGTATTGCCTCACACCACGGTGGCTCATTCCACAACCCTGTTGCATCTCGAGGGAAAGACAGAGNTTCTCCTGGGGTCCGGCCACCATACTAAAAGTCCCATAGATGTCTCAGTCCACTCCAGATGAACGTGATTTCCCTGCACTACCTCGAGTGTCAACCGCCTATTGCCTCACACCACGGTGGCTCATTCCACAGACCTGTGGAATCTCGAGGGAAAGACAGAGATCCCTGGGTCAACTCGACGGGAACACTGACACTGCTGCTACAGCTCGGGAGGAAAGAGGACGTGCACGTAACCACAGGAGACCAGGCCTGACTCCCCTGGGGAGACTCCAGAGGAACCCACAGATCCATGCCAACACTGGAGCCGAAACATGAGGTTTCAGTTTTGGCTCCAGACGGGGACTTAGGACCCGGCACTGACTGGAGAGGAATCTCGAGGGGCTACTCTCAACTGGCTCAGAGAATCGCCTTTCCTGAGGCCATGCAAGCTTGTCCCTGAGGTCCCCGTCGTAACTCGAGAATAACCTGCCGCAACTCGAGAAAAACCAGGAGGTTCTCCCCTCCGGGAGAGATAAGGCCGTTTTCTGCAGCGGCATCTCGAGGGCATTCACGCCTTCTCACTTGAACCTCATAAGGGTCCTTCCCACCCTTTCTGCAACTCAAGAAATTCCCTGACATACCCGTGCCCACATCGGTGGAACACCGAGGGTCCCAGCACTACTAAGGAGGAGCCCCTTTTCCCCACCATGAGCTCGAGATGAGGGTCCCTTTCCCTGCTTCGTCAGGAAAGAATTCCCGCCATTCCCGTCGCATCTCAAGAGGTGGGGCTCTCAACGGGAAAGCGGAGTTCCCCTGGTGTCGGGCCACCATAGTAAAAGTCCCATGGATGTCTCAGTCCACTCCAGATGAACATGATTTCCCTGCACTACCTCGAGTGTCACCCATGTATTCCCTCACACCATGGAGTCTCATTCCACAGCCCTGTGGCATCACGAGGGAAAGACAGATCACTGGGTCAACTCGACGGGAACCCTGACACTGCTGCTACAGCACGGGAGTAAAAAGGAAATGCATATAACCACAGGAGACCAGGCCTGACTCCCCTGGGGAGACTCCAGAGGAACCCCCAAATCTATGCCAGCACTCGAGCTGAAACATGAGGTTCCAGTTTCGTCTCCAGACGTGGACTTAGGACCCGGTCCTGACTGGAGAGGAATCCTGAGGGGCTACTCTCAACTCGCTCAGAGAATCGCCTTTTCTGAGGCCACGCAAGCAGGTCCCTGATGGCCCAGTTGTAACTCGAGCATAACCTGCCGCAACTCGAGAAAAACAAGGAGGTTCTACCCTCTGGGAGAGATAAGGCTGTTTTCTTCAGCGGCATCCTGAAAGAAATCACGCCTTTCCTCCTGAACCACAAAGGGTCCTTCACACCCTTGCTGCAACACAAGAAGTTCCCCCACATACCCGTCTCCACTCGAGAGGAATAGTGAGGGTCCCACCACAAAGCAAGAGGGGCCCCCTTTTACCCACCTCTGCTCCAGATGAGGGTTCCTTGCCTGCTTCGTTAGGAATGGATTCGGGTGTTCCCGTCTCACAGCAAGAGGACACATTCTCAACAGGAATGTCGAGAGGAACTCCAGGGGTCGTTCCACCATTCCAAAAGACCCCCAAATATCTCAGTCCACTACAGATGAACCTGCATTTCGTTCGCTGCTTCGAAGGTCACCCCCAGGATCGAAACACACCAAGGTGGCATGTGCGAGAGCCCTGTGGAATCTCGAGGGAAAGCCACAGATCCCTGTATCCACTCGTCTGGAAGCCTGACACTGCTGCTACAGCTCGGGAGGAAAACGGACTTGCATGTAACCACAGGAGACGAGGCCTAACTGTCCGGTGGAGACTCCAGCGGAACCCCAAGATCCATGCCAGATATGGAGAGGAAACCTCAGGTTCCAGCTTCGGCTCCAGACAGGGACTCAGGACCTGGCACAAACAGGAGAGGAATCCCGAGGGCCCACTCTCAACTCGCACGGAGACTGGCATTTCCTGAGGTCACGTGAACGGGTCCCTGAGGTCCTCATCGTAATTTGAGAATGACCTGCCGCTACTCGAGAAAAACCATAAGGTTCTCCCCTCCAGGCGAGATGAGGACATTTTCTGCTGCGGCATCCCGAGAGAAATCACTCCTTCCCTCCTGAACCTCAAAGGGTCCTTCAAACCCTTACTGCAACTCAAGAATTCCTGACATATTGGTCTCCATTCTAGAGGAACATTGAGGGTCCCACCACAACTCAAGAGGGGCCCCCTTTCCCCCTCATCCTCTACAGATGAGGGTTCCATTCCCTGCTTCATTGGCAAAGGATTCTCCTTTCGCGTTGCACAGTAAGATGACGTGCTCTCAACAGGAATGTCGAAAGGGAACCCAGGGGAAGTGCCACCATTCCAAAGGACCCCCAAATGTCGCAGTCGACTCCAGATGAACCTGATTTCCCTACCTTCCCTCTAAGGTCACACCGAGCATCAAATCACACCACTGTGGTACGTGCGACAGACCTGTGGCACCGTGAGGAAAAGACACAGATCCCTTTGTCAACTCATAGGGAAGCCTCACATTGCTCCTACAGCTTGGGAGGATAACGGACGTGTATGTCTCCACTCGAGAAGAGTCCTGACTCTCCTGTGGAGACTCCAGAGGTACCCCAAGATTCATGTCCGCTCTGGAGAGGAAACTTTAGGTTCTGGCCACAGTTCCACCCAAGGACATAGGAACTGACATGACTGGAGAGGTAAACCGAGGGGCCCCTTGCAACTCGCATGGAGCCTGGTCTTTCCTGAGGCATCACCAGCGGGTCTCTGAGGTCCCCGTCGTCAATTGAGAGGGACTTTCGGCAACTCGAGATAAACCAGGAGGTCTCCCATGCAGGCGAGATGAGGCCTTTTTCTGCTGCAGCATCTCGAGAGCATTCATGCCTTCTCTCTTGAACCTCGCAAGGGTCCTTCCCACCCTCGCTGCCACCCAAGAAATTCCCTGACATACCCATCCCCACATTGGTGGAACACCGAGGGTCCCAGCACAACTCAGGAGGAGCCCCGTTTCCCCACCGTGAGCTCGAGATGAGGGTCCCTATCCCTGCTTGTTCGGGAAAGAATTCCCGCCATTCCCATCGCATCTCAAGAGGTGGTGCTCTCAGCAGGAAAGCGGAGTTCTCCTGGGGTCGGGCCACCATACTAAAAGTCCCATAGATGTCTCAGTCCACTCCAGATGAACGTGATTTCCCTGCACTACCTCGAGTGTCAACCGCCTATTGCCTCACACCACGGTGGCTCAAGCTCTCAGCAGGAAAGCGGAGTTCTCCTGGGGTCGGGCCACCATACTAAAAGTCCCATAGATGTCTCAGTCCACTCCAGATGAACGTGATTTCCCTGCACTACCTCGAGTGTCAACCGCCTATTGCCTCACACCACGGTGGCTCATTCCAAAGCACTGTGGCATCTTGCGGGAAAGACAGAGATCCCTGGGTCAACTCGACGGGAACCCTGACACTGCTGCTACAGCTCGGGAGGAAAGAGACATGCACGTAACCACAGGAGACCAGGTCTGACTCCCTTGGGGATACTCCAGAAGAACCCCAAGATCCATGCCAGCACTGGAGCCGAAACATGAGGTTCCAGTTTCGGCTCCAGACGGGGACTTAGGACCCAGCATTGACTGGAGAGGAATCCCGAGCGGCTACTCTCAACTCGATAGGAGAATCGCCTTTCCTGAGGCCACGCAAGCGGGTCCCTGAGGGCCCAATCGTAACTCGAGAATAACCTGCCGCAACTCGAGAAAAACCAGGAGGTTCTACCCTCTGGGCGATATAAGGCCGTTTTCTGCAGTGGCATCCTGAAAGAAATCACGCCTTTCCTGCTGAACCACAAAGGGTCCTTCACACCCTTGCTGCAACACAAGAAGTTCCCCCACAAACCCGTCCCAATCGAGAGGAGTAGTGAGGGTCCCACCACAAATCAAGAGGGGCCCTCTTTCTCCCTCCTCTGCTCCAGATGAGTGTTCCTTGCCTGCTTCGTCAGGAATGGATTCTGGCATTCCCGTCGCACAGCAAGAGGACACACTCTCAACAGGAATGTCGTGAGGAATACCAGGGGTCGTTCCACCATTCCAAAAGACCCTCAAATATTTCAGTCCACTTCAGATGAACCTGCTTTTCGTGCCCTGACTCGAAGATCACCCCGAGGATCGAATCACACCACGGTGGCATGTGCGAGAGCCCTGTGGAATCTCGAGGGAAAGCCTCAGTTTCCTGTGTCCACTCGTCTGGAAGCCTGAGACTGCTGCTACAGCTCGGGAGGAAACCGGACTTGCATGTAACCACAGGAGACGAGGCCTAACTCTCCTGTGGAGATTCCAGCCGAACCCCAAGATCCATGCCAGATGTGGAGAGGAAATCTCAGGTTCCAACTTTGGCTCCAGACAGGGACTCAGGACCCGGCACAGACGGGAGAGGAATCCTGAGGGGCCGCTCTCACCTCCCACAGAGACTGGCATTTCCTGAGGCCACACGAGCGGGTCCCTGAGGTCCCCGTCATAACTTGAGAAAGACCTGCTGCTACTCGAGAAAAACCATAAGGTTTTCCCCTCCAGGCGAGATGAGGACGATTTCTGCTGCGGCATCCCGAAAGAAATACTCCTTCCCTCCTGAACCCCAAAGGGTCCTTCACACCCTTGCTGCAACTCAAGAAGTTCCTGACATACCGGTCTCCACTCGAGAGGAACACTGAGGGTCCCAGCACAGCTCAAGAGGGGCCCCCTTTCCCCCTCATCCTCTACAGATGAGGGTTCCCTTCCCTGCTTCATTGGGAAAGGATTCTCCTTTCCCGTTGCACAGCAAGATGACGTGCTCTCAACAGGAATGTCGAGAGGGACTCCAGGGTACGTGCCACCATTCCTAAGGACACCCAAATGTCGCAGTCCACTCCAGATGAACATGATTTCCCTACCTTTCCCCCAATGTCACACTGAGCATCGAATCACACCACTGTGGCACGTGCGACAGCCCTGTGGCACTGCGAGGAAAAGCCACAGATCCCTGTGTCAACTCGTAGGAAAGCCTCACATTGCTCCTACAGCTTGGGAGGATAACGGACGTGTATGTCTCCACTCGAGAAGAGTCCTGAATCTCCTGTGGAGACTCCATAGGAACCCCAAGATCCATGTCAGCACTGGAGAGGAAGTCTCAGGTCTGCCCGCAGTTCCACCCAAGGACGTAGGAACCGACATGACTGGAGAGGAATCCCGAGGGGCCCCTCACAACTCGCATGGAGGCTGGTCGTTCCTAAGGCCACGCCAGCGAGTCGCTGAGGTCCCCGTCGTCAATTGAGAGGGACTTTCCGCAACTTGAGCAAAACCAGCAGGTACTCCTCTGCAGGCGACTTGAGGCTTTTTTCTGCTGTGGCATCTCGAGGGCATTCACTCCTTCTCTCTTGAACCTCGCAAGCGTCCTTCCCACCCTTGCTGCAACTCAGAAATTCCCCGACATGCCATCCCCACATTGGTGGAACACCGAGGGTCCCAGCACAACTCAGGAGGAGCCCCGTTTCCCCACCGTGAGCTCGAGATGAGGGTCCCTTTCCCTGCTTCGTCGGGAAAGATTTCCCGCCATTCCCGTCGCATCTCAAGATGTGGCGCTCTCAACAGGAAAGCGGAGTTCTCCTGGGGTCGGGCCACATACTAAAAGTCCCATAGATGTCTCAGTCCACTCCAGATGAACGTGATTTCCCTGCACTACCTCGAGTGTCACCCTCATATTGCCTCACACCACTGTGGCTCATTCCACAGCCCTGTGGCATCTCGAGGGAAAGATAGAGATCCCTGGGTCAAATCGACGGGAACCCTGACACTGCTGCTACAGCTCGGGAGGAAAGAGGACGAGCACATAACCACAGGAGACCAGGCCTGACTCCCCTGGGGAGACCCCAGAGGAACCCCAAGATCCATGTCAGCACTGGAGTCGAAACATGTGGTTCCAGTTTTGGCTCGAGACAGGGACTTAGGACCTCGGCACTGACTGGAGAGGAATCCCGAGGGGCTACTCTCAACTCACTAAGAGAATCGCCTTTCCTGATGCCACGCAAGCGGGTCCCTGAGTGCCCCATCGTAACTCGTGAATAACCTGCCTCAACTCGAGAAAAACCTGCCCCAACTCGAGAAAAACCAGGAGCTTCTACCCTCCGGGCGAGATAAGGCCGTTTTCTGCAGCGGCATCCTGACAGAAATCACGCCTTTCCACCTGAACCACAATGGGTCATTCACAACCTTGCTGCAACTCAAGAAGTTCCCCCACATACCCGTCTCCACTCGAGAGGAAGAGTGAGGGTCCCAGCACAAATTAAGAGGGGCCCTCTTTCACCCTCCTCTGCTCCAGATGAGGGTTCCTTGCCTGCTTCGTCAGGAATGGATTCTGGCGTTCCCGTCACCCAGCAAGAGGACGCACTCACAACAGGAATGTCGAGAGCAACTCCAGGGGTCTTTCCACCATTCCAAAAGACCCCCAATTATCTCAGGCCACTTCAGATGAAACTACTTTTCCTACACTGCCTCGAAGGTCACCCCGCTGATCGAATGACACCACGGTGGCATGTGCGAGAGCCCTGTGGAATCTCGAGGGAAAGCCACAGTTCCCTGTGTCCACTCGTCTGGAAGCCTGACACTGCTGCTACAGCTCGAGAGGAAAACGGACTTGCAGGTAACCACAGGAGACGTGGCCTAACTCTCCTGTGGAGACTCCAGTGGAACCCCAAGATCCATGCCAGATGTGGAGAGGAAACCTCAGGTTCCAGCTTCAGCTACATACAGGGACTCAGGACCCGGCACAGACAGGAGAGGAATCCTGAGGGGCCGCTCTCAACTCACTCAGAGAATGGCATTTCCTGAGGACACGCGAGCAGGTCCCTGAGGTCCCCGTCATAACTTGAGAAGGACCTGCTGCTACTTGAGAAAAACCATAAGGTTCTCCCCTCAAGGCAAGATGAGGACGTTTTCTGTTGCGGCATTCTGAAAGAAATCACTCCTTTCCTCCTGAACCACAAAGGGTCCTTCCCACCATTGCTGCAACTCAAGAAATTCCCTGATATACCTGTCCCCACATTGGTGGAACACCGAAGGTCCCAGCACAACTCACGAGGAGCCCTGTTTTCCCACCGTGAGCTCGAGATGAGGGTCCCTTTCCCTGCTTCGTCGGGAAAGGACTCTCCTTTCCTGTTGCACAGTAAGATGACGTGCTCTCAACAGGAATTTCAAGAGGGACTCCAGGGGACATGCCACCATTCCAAAGGACCCCCAAATGTGGCAGTCCACTCCAGATAAATTTGATTTTCCTACCTTTCCTCGAAGGTCACACCAAGCATCGAATCACACCACTGTGGCACGTGCGACAGCCCCGTGGCACCGCGAGGAAAAGCCACAGATCCCTGTGTCAACTCGTAGGGAAGCTTCACATTGCTCCTACAGCTTGGGAGGATAACAGACGTGTATGTCTCCACTCGAGAACAGTCCTGACTCTCCTGTGGAGATTCCAGAGGAACTCCAAGATCCATGTCAGCACTGGAGAGGAAACCTCAGGTCCTGGCTGCAGTTCCAGCCAAGGACGTAGGAACCGACATGACTGGCGAGGAATCCCAAGGGGCTAACCTCAACTCGCTCAGAGAATCGCCTTTCCTGAGGGCACGCAAGCTGGTCCCTGAGGGCCCCGTCGTAACTCGAAACTGACCTGCCACAACTCGAGAAAAGCCAGGATGTTCTACCCTCCGGGAGAGATAAGGACGTTTTCTGCAGCAGCATCTCGAAAGCATTCACGCATTCTCTCTTGAACCTGGCAAGGGTCCTTCCCACCCTTGCTGCAACTCAAGAAATTCCCCGACACACCCGTCCCCACATTGGGGGAACATTGAGGGTCCCAGCACAATTCAGGAGGAGCCCCGTATCCCCACCATGAGCTCGAGATGAGGGTCCATTTCCCTGGTTTGTCGGGAAAGAATTCCCGCCATTCCCGTTGCTTCTCAAGAGGTGGCGTTCTCAAAAGGACAGCGGAGTACTCCAGGGGTCGGGCCACCATCCTAAATGTCCCATAGATGTCTCAGTCCACTCCAGATGAACGTGATTTCCCTGCATAACCTAGAGTGTCACCCGCGTATTTCCTCACACCACGGTAGCTCATTCCACAACCCTGTGGCATCTTGAGGTAAAGACAGAGATCCCTGGGTCAACTCGATGGGAACTCTGACACTGCTGCTACAGCTCGGGAAGAAAGAGGACGTGCACTTAACCACAGGACACCAGGCCTGACTCCCCTGGGGAGACTCCAGAGGAACCCCAAGATCCATGCCAGCACTGGAGCCAAAACATGAGTCTCCAGTTTCGGCTCCAGACGGGGACTTAGGACCCGGCACTGACTGGAGAGGAATCCCGAGGGGCTACTCTCACTTCGCTCAGAGAATCGCCATTCCTGAGGCCATGCAAGCGGGTCCCTAAGGGCCCCGTCGTACCTCGAGAATAACCCGCCGCAACTCGAGAAAAGCCAGGAGGTTCTACCCTCTAGGAAAGATAAGGCCGTTTTCTGCAGCAGCAACTCAAGGGCATTCATGCCTTCTCTCTTGAACTTCGCAAGGGTCCTTCCCACCCTTACTGCAACTCAAGAAATTCCCCGACATACGCGTCCCCACACTGGTGGAACATCGAGGTTCCCAGCACAACTCAGGAGGAGCCCCTTTTCCCCACCGTGAGCTCGAGATGAGGGTCCCTGTCCCTGCTTCGTCGGGAAAGAATTCCCGCCATTCCCGTCGTATCTCAAGAGGTGGTGCTCTCAACAGGAAAGCGGAGTTCTCCTGGGGACTGTCCACCATACTAAAAGTCCCATAGACGTTTCAGTCCACTCCAGATGAACGTGATTTCCCTACACTACCTCGAGTGTCACCCGCATATTGCCTCACACCACGGTGGCTCATTCCACAGCCCTGTGGAATCTTGAGGGAAAGACAGAGATCCCTGGGTCAACTCGATGGGAACCCTGACACTGCTGCTACAGCTCAGGAGGAAAGAGGACGTGCACGTAACCACAGGGCACCAGGCCTGACTCTCCTGGTGAGACTCCAGAGGAACCCCAAGATCCATGCCAGCACTGGAGCCGAAACATGAGGTTCCAGTTTCGGCTCCAGATGGGGACTTAGGACCCGGCACTGACTGGAGAGGAATCCCGAGGGGCTACTCTCAACTCGCTCAGAGAATCGCCTTTCCTGAGGCCACGCAAGCGGGTCCCNACCCCAAGATCCATGCCAGCACTGGAGGCGAAAACTGAGGGTCCAGTTTCGGCTCCAGACGGGGACTTAGGACCCGGCATTGACTGGAGAGGTATCACGAGGGTCTACTCTCAACTCACTCAGAGAATCGCCTTTCCTGATGCCACGCAAGCGGGTCCCTGAGGGGCCCGTCGTAACTCGAGAATAACCTGCCGCAACTCGAGAAAAGCCAGGAGGTTCTACCCTCTAGGCGAGATAAGGCCGTTTTCTGCAGCGGCATCTCGAGGGCATTCATGCCTTCTCTCTTGAACCTCACAAGGGTCCTTCCCACACTTGCTGCAACTCAACAAATTCCTCGACATACCCGTTCCCACACTGGTGGAACACCAAGGGTCCCAGCACAACTCAGCAGGAGCCCGGTTTCCCCACCGTGAGCTCGAGATGAGTGTCCCTTTCCCTGCTTCGTCGGGAAAGAATTCCCGCCATTCCCTGCGCATCTCAAGAGGTGGTGCTCTCAACAGGAAAGCGGAGTTCTCCTGGGGACCGTCCACCATCCTCAAAGTCCCATAGATGTCTCAGTCCACTCCAGAGGAACGTGATTTCCCTACACTACCTCGAGTGTCACCCGCGTCTTGCCTCACACCACGGTGGCTCCTTCCACAGCCCTGTGGCATCTCGAGGGAAAGACAGAGATCCCTGGGTCAACTCGACGGGAATCCTGACACTGCTGCTACAGCTCAGGAGGAAAGAGGACGTGCACGTAACCACAGGAGCCCAGGCCTGACTCCCCTGGGGAGACTCCAGAGGAACCCCAAGATCCATGCCAGCACTGGAGCCGAAACATGAGGTTCCAGTTTCGGCTCCAGACGGGGACTTAGGACCCGGCATTGACTGGAGAGGTATCCCGAGGGGCTACTCTCAACTCACTCAGAGAATCGCTTTTCCTGAGGCCACGCAAGCGGGTCCCTGAGGGCCCCATCGTAACTCGAGAATAACCTGCCGCAACTCGAGAAAAACCAGGAGGTTCTCCCCTCCGGGCGAGATAAGGCCGTTTTCGGCAGCGGCATCTTGAAAAAAATCACACCTTTCCTCCTGAACAACATAGGGTCTTTCACACCCTTGCTGCAACTCAAGAAGTTCCCCGACATACCTGTTTCCACTCAAGAGGAATCCTGAGGGTCCCACCACAAACCAACAGGGGCCCATTTTCACCCTCCTCTGCTGCAGATGAGGGTTCCTTGCCTGCTTCGTCAGGAATGGATTCTGGCATTCCCCTCGCACAGCAAGAGGACACACTCTCAACAGGAATGTCGAGAGGAACTCCAGAGGTCGTTCTACCATTCCAAAAGACCCCCAAATATCTCAGTCCACTTCAGATGAACCTGCTTTTCGTGCCCTGCCTCGAAGGTCACCCCCAAGGATTGAATCACACCACGGTGGCATGTTTGAGAGCCCTGTGGTATCTCGAGGGAAAGCCACAGATCCCTGTGTCCACTCGTCTGGTAGCTTGACACTGCTGCTACAGCTTGGTAGGAAAGCGGACTTGCATGTACCCACAGAAGACGAGGCCTGACTTTCCTGTGGAGACTCCAGCGGAAGCCCAAGATCCATGCCAGATGTGGAGAGGAAATCTCAGGTTCCAGCTTAGGCTCCAGACAGGGACTCAGGACCTGGCACAGACAGGAGAGGAATCCCGAGGGGCCACTCTCAACTCGAACGGAGACTGACATTTCCTGAGGCCACGCCAGCGGGTCCCTGAGTTCCCCGTCGTAACTTGAGAAGGACCTGCCGCTACTTGAGAAAAACCATAAGGTTCTCCCCTCCAGGCGAGATGAGGACGTTTTCTGATGCGGCATCCCGAAAGAAATCACTCCTTCCCTCCTGAACCTCAAAGGATCCTTCACACCCTTGCTGCAACTCAAGAAGTTCCTGACATACCGGTCTCCACTAGAGAGGAACACTGATGGTCACAGCTCAAGAGGGGCCCCCTTTCCCCCTCATCCGCTACATATGAGGGTTCCCTTCCCTGCTTCATCGGGAAAGGATTCTCCTTTCCCGTTGCACAGCAAGATGACATGCTCTCAACAGGAATGTCGAGAGGGACTCCAGGGGACGTGCCACCATTTCAAAGGACCCCCAAATGTTGCAGTCCACTCCAGATGAACCTGATTTCCCTACTTATCCTCGAAGGTCACACCGAGCATCGAATCACACCACTGTGGCACGTGCAACAGCCCTGTTGCACCGCGAGGAAAAGCCACAGTTCCCTGTGTCAACTCTTAGGGAAGGCTCACATTACTCCTACAGCTTGGGAGGATAACGGACGTGTATGTCTCTACTCGAGAAGAGCCCTGACTCTCCTGTGGAGACTCCAGAGGAACCCCAAGATCGATGTCAGCACTGGAGAGGAAAACACAGGTTCTGGCCGCAGTTCCAACCAAGGACGTAGGAACCGACATGACTGGAGAGGAATCCCGTGGGGCTCCACGCAACTGGCATGGAGACTGGTCTTTCCTGAGGCCACGCCAGCGGGTCGCGGAGGTCCCCGTCATCAACTGAGAGGGACTTTCCGCAACTCGAGAAAAACCAGGAGGTTCTCCCCTTCAGGTGAGATGAGGCCCTTTTCTGCTACGACATCTCGAGGACATTCATGCCGTCTCTCTTGAAGCTCGCAAGGGTCCTTCCCACCCTTGCTGCAACTCAAGAAATTAACCGACATACCCGTCCCCACATTGGAGGAACACCGAGGGTCCCAGCACAACTCAGAAGGAGCCCCGTTTCCCCACTGTCAGCTCGAGAGGAGGGTCCCTTACCCTGCTTCGTCGGGAAAGAATTACCGCCATTCCCGTCGCATCTCACGAGGTGGCGCTCTCAACAGGAAAGCGGAGTTCTCCTGAAGTCGGGCCACCATCCTTAAAGTCCCATAGATATATCAGTCCACTCCAGATGAACGTGATTTCCCTGCACTACCTCGAGTGTCACCCGCGTAGCGCCTCACACCATGGTGGCTCATTCCACAGCCCTGTGGGATCTCAAGGGAAAGACAGAGATCCATGGGTCACCTCGATGGGAACACTGACACTGCTGCTACAGCTCGGGAGGAAAGAGGACGTGCACGTAACCACAGGAGACCAGGCCTAACTCCCCTGGGGAGACTCCAGAGGAACCCCAAGATCCATGCCAGCACTGGACCCGAAACATGAGGTTCCAGTTTCGGATCCAGACGGGGACTTAGGACCCCGGACTGACTGGAGAGGAATCCCGAGGGGCTACTCTCAACTCGCTCAGAGAATCGCCTTTCCTGAGGACACGCAAGCGGGTCCCTGAGGGCCCCGTCGTAACTCGAGAATAACCTGCCGCAACTCGAGAAAATCCAGGAGGTTCTACCCTGCAGGCGAGATGAGGCCCTTTTCTTCTGCAGCATCTCAAGGGCATTCATGCCTTCTCTCTTGAACCTCCCAAGGGTCCTTCCCACCCTTGCTGCAACTCAAGAAATTCCATGACATACTCGTCCCCACATTGGTGGAACACCTAGGGTACCAGCACAACTCAGGAGGAGCCCCGTTTGCCCACTGTGATCTCGACATGAGGGTCTCTTTCCCTGCTTCGTCAGGAAAGAATTATCGCCATTCCCGTCGCATCTCAAGAGGTGGCCCTCTCAACAGGAAAGGGGGGTTCTTCTGGGGTCGGGCGACCATACTAAAAGTCCCATAGATGTCTCAGTCCACTCCAGATGAACGTGATTTCCCTGCACTACCTCGAGTGTCACTCGCATATTGCCTCACACCACGGTGGCTCATTCCACAGCCCTGTGGCATCTCGAGGGACAGACAGAGATCCAGGCGAGATGAGGCCCTTTTCTTCTGCAGCATCTCAAGGGCATTCATGCCTTCTCTCTTGAACCTCCCAAGGGTCCTTCCCACCCTTGCTGCAACTCAAGAAATTCCATGACATACTCGTCCCCACATTGGTGGAACACCTAGGGTACCAGCACAACTCAGGAGGAGCCCCGTTTGCCCACTGTGATCTCGACATGAGGGTCTCTTTCCCTGCTTCGTCAGGAAAGAATTATCGCCATTCCCGTCGCATCTCAAGAGGTGGCCCTCTCAACAGGAAAGGGGGGTTCTTCTGGGGTCGGGCGACCATACTAAAAGTCCCATAGATGTCTCAGTCCACTCCAGATGAACGTGATTTCCCTGCACTACCTCGAGTGTCACTCGCATATTGCCTCACACCACGGTGGCTCATTCCACAGCCCTGTGGCATCTCGAGGGACAGACAGAGATCCCTGGGTCAACCCGACGGGAACCCTGACACTGCTGCTACAGCTCGGGAGGAAAGAGGACGTGCATGTAACCACAGGAGACCAGGCCTGACTCCCCTGGGGAGACTCCAGAGGAACCCCAAGATCCATGCCAGCAATGGAGCCGAAACATGAGGTTCCAGTTTCGGCTCCAGACGGGGACTTTGAACTCAGCTCTGACTGGAGAGGAATCCTGAGGGGCTACTCTCAACTCGCTCAGAGAATCGCCTTTCCTGAGGCCACGCAATTGGTTCCCTGAGCACCCCGTCCTACCTCGAGAATAACCTGCCGCAACTCGAGAAAAACCAGGAGGTTCTCCCCTCCGGCCGAGATAAGGACGTTTTCTGCAGCGGCATCCTGAAATAAATCACGCCTTTCCTCCTGAACCACAAAGGGTCCTTCACGCCCTTGCTGCAACTCAAGAAGTTCCCCCACATACCCGTCTCCACTCGAGAGGAATAGTGAGGGTCCCATCACAAATCAACTTGGCCCCCTTTCACCCTCCTATGCTCCAGATGAGGGTTCCTTGCCTGCTTCGTCAGGAATGGATTCTGGCATGCCCGTCGCACAGCAAGAGGAAACACTCTCAACAGGAATGTCAAGAGGAACTTCAGGGGTCGTTCTACCATTCCAAAAGACCCCAAATATCTCATTCCACTTCAGATGAATCTGCTTTTCGTGCCATGCCTCCAAGGTCACCACGAGGATCAAATCACACCATGGTGGCATGTGCGAAAGCCCTGTGGAATCTCGAGGGAAAGCCACAGATCCCTGTGTCCACTCGTCTGAAAGCCTGACACTGCTGCTACCGCTGGGGAGGAAAACGGACTTGCATGTAACCACAGGAGACGAGGCCTAACTCTCCTGTGGAGACTCCAGCAGAACCCCAAGGTCCATGCCAGATGTGGAGAGGAATCCTCAGGTTCCAGCTTCGGCTCCAGACAGGGACTCAGGCACCGGCACAGACAGGAGAGTAATCCCAAGGGGTCACTCTCAACTCGTACAGTGACTGGCACTTCCGTAGGCCACGCGAGCGGTCCCTGAGGTCCCCGTCGTAACTTGAGAAGGACCTGCCGCTACTCGATAAAAACCATAAGGTTTTCCCCTCCAGGCGAGATGAGGAAGTTTTCTTCTGGGGCATCCTGAAAGAAATCACTCCATCATTCCTGAACCTCAAAGGGTACTTCACACGCTTGCTGCAACTCAAGAAGTA
>SJYT01074874.1:5534-116509 GCA_006410635.1 Cephalophus harveyi
AGCAGCAGCAGCAGCAGCAGCCTCTCCAGAGTCCCTCATTTGTGCCCACTGTTGCCCGCCTGTTCACGGGAGGTTCGAGGAGACAAGAAATGAGAGATTGTAAAGGAATTAAGATTTCATTAGGCATATATCCCTCCAGCCATAGGAGCGAGGACCTCCTACCTTAACCGGAGGTCTTCTGGAATTTGAGACTGGGCTGTTTGAGCTTTCTGCTGAGTTCGTTTTTTGCTGTCCTGGCTTCCAGCAGGATGGGCCTTTCCCTGCACTGGATTTTCTTTGTGTTCCGGTTCTACTGAGGGGGCTTTTGCTGAGTTGGGCTCCTACTGTTCTTGGCCACTTCTGCATGGAGGTTGTTTCAGCCAGGTTAAACCCGAGTCATGGCACCATAGATGTCACGTGAATGTATGCTCCTCAGTTCTTTGTCTCGTCCCAACAAAGATTTGTAGTGATGGATTAAAGCCTCCTCGGCGTGTCATAGCTCTTGGGTCTTGGACAGACCATGTTATAGCTCTCAGGTCTCGAAGGGACCATGTTATAGCTCTTAGACAAATCAGTGTTACAGCTCAATTTTATTTAGAAGATAGCAGGAAAATCCATCTTTGAGGCATGAGGGCACATCGATCCAAAGATGCAAAGAGAAGAGCGCCCCATTGTGCGGGAAAGCGAGCGAGCTAGCTTTGGCTCCTCTTTTTATATGTCCACCCCCCCTCTCCCCCGCCCTCAGGCCTGTCCTATGTAAATCGGGCCAGCCAAGAGTGTTGTTTGTTTTACCTAAGGTCTTCACTCCGGTCCTCAGACCTTCCTTTGTTCTATTTTCCCAGGCTTTTTCCTTCCTGTCTTTTAGCCACCGCCATTTTGGACTCCTTTCCCTTATTTTACCTACCTAACACTTTGAAGACTATTCTAAAGGGCACAATACTTAATAGATGGTTTCTTTACTGCTTGGGACTGGTTCTGCAGGCACTGATATACCATCTTTCTAAAAAAAAAAAAATTACTAGATCTGTGTGAATAATGATTCCAGGGAGAAATAATCTTAGAACTACAGAGCTATAAACATTCAAAGATGGAGGTATTTAAAGGTCACTCAGTTTAACCTCTCACTCGATGCTTTTAGGTCAAATTTCTATGATGATATTTCAGGTCTTCTACAGACTAGCCTCAACCAGCTCAACATTCTGGTCTCATACTGTTCATACTTGTTAGTAGGAAGGTTAGAGAGCTAATGTCCATTTCAAAGACATATCTGGCGTGTTTATGTGGTCAAGCAAGCTACCATCTTATCAGCGTACTCATATAGGTAAGTGAACAAAAACTTTCATTTGAATTGTTATTATCTGAAAATTTCACTTTCAAATTTAAGTAAACATATATATAGGGAAAGGAGTACGTCAAGGCTGTATATTGTCACCCTGCTTATTTAACTTATATGCAGAGTACATCATGAGAAACGCTGGCTGGAAGAAGCACAGGCTGGAATCAAGATTGCCGGGAGAAATATCAATAACCTCAGATATGCAGATGACACCACCCTTATGGCAGAAAGTGAAGAGGAGCTAAAAAGTCTCTTGATGAAAAAAAAGAGGAGAGTGAAAAAGTTGGCTTAAAGCTCAACATTCAGCAAACAAAGATCATGGCATCTGGTCCCATCACTTCATGGGAAATAGATGGGGAAACAGTGGAAACAGTGTCAGACTTTATTTTTTGGGGCTCCAAAATCACTGCAGATGGTGATTGCAGCCATGAAATTAAAAGACGCTTACTCCTTGGAAGGAAAGTTATGACCAACCTAGATGGCATATTCAAAAGCAGACACATTACTTTGCCAACAAAGGTCCGTCTAGTCAAGGCTATGGTTTTTCCAGTGGTCATGTATGGTTGTGAGAGTTGGACTGTGAAGAAAGCTTAGTGCTGAAGAATTGATGCTTTTGAACTGTGGTGTTGGAGAAGACTCCTGAGAGTCCCTTGGACTGCAAGGAGATCCAACCTGTCCATCCTGAAGGAGACCAGTCCTGGGTGTTCTTTGGAAGGAATGATGCTAAAGCTGAAACTCCAGCACTTTGGCCACTTCATGCGAAGAGTTGATTCATTGGAAAAGACTCTGATGCTGGGAGGGATTGGGGGTAGGAGGAGAAGGGGACGACTGAGGATGAGATGTCTGGATGGCATCACTGACTCGATGGACGTGAGTTTGTGTGAATTCTGGGAGCTGGTGATGGACAGGGAGGCCTGGCAGGCTGCAATTCATGGGGTTGCAAAGAGTCAGACAGGACTGAGCGACTGAACTGAACTGACTGATATCTATAATGCAAGATCTCACTTATACTTCATATCTTGAAATTCCTGTCAGTCACCGGGAGCATAAGTATAAATTTACTACTACAACAAGAGAATGTTGTAAAAATTATTGATTGTTAAAGCTGCTAATATTTTATGCAAACATTGACTATTAGGTATATTAAAACAATATGATATAAATGGATTGATTATTATGGAAATTCTAAAAGAGTAGATTAATTTTAAGACGAACATTATAATTTCTTGTTCCCCAAAAGTGTATTGAAACAAAGCTGCAAGGCAGAAGAATGGAAAATAGGTTGTAATGCAATTTCTACTCTTAATTGAAAAATTTTATATGAAGCAAAATAACTTAAAAAATTTTTACTAAATTTTAGATTACTTAATATTGTTTAAGTTTTCAGGTCAGGTCAGGTCAGTCGCTCAGTCGTGTCCGACTCTTTGCGACCCCACGAATCGCAGCACGCCAGGCCTCCCTGTTCATCACCATCTCCCGGAGGTCACTCAGACTCACGTCCATCTAGTCAGTGATGCCATCCAGCCATCTCATCCTCGGTCGTCCCCTTCTCCTCCTGCCCCCAATCACTCCCAGCATCAGAGTCTTTTCCAATGAGTCAACTCTTCGCATGAGGTGGCCAAAGTACTGGATTTTCAGCTTTAGCATCATTCCTTCCAAAGAAATCCCAGGGTTGATCTCCTTCAGAATGGACTGGTTGGATCTCCTTGCAGTTCAAGGGACTCTCAAGAGTCTTCTCCAACACCACAGTTCAAAAGCATCAATTCTTCGGCGCTCAGCCTTCTTCATAGTCTAACTCTCATATCCATACATGACCACAGGACAAACCATAGCCTTGACTAGACGGACCTTAGTCAGCAAAGTAATGTCTCTGCTTTTGAGTATACTATCTAGATTTTAATGACCTACCTAAATCCAGTGGTCATTTCAGTTCTCATATTACTTGGAACATTATAAACTGATGCAATTGATTACCACTTCTTGAAATATTTTTTTCACTTGGATTTCAAGACGCCACATAGTCTCCTGTTTCTGGATACTACACTCCTTTTTGTTAAGTAAATAAAGCAGTAATTGACATGCTTATGGACAAGTTTTCAATTTTTTGGTAATAAACCATAGCCTTGACTAGACGGACCTTAGTCAGCAAAGTAATGTCTCTGCTTTTGAGTATACTATCTAGATTTTAATGACCTACCTAAATCCAGTGGTCATTTCAGTTCTCATATTACTTGGAACATTATAAACTGATGCAATTGATTACCACTTCTTGAAATATTTTTTTCACTTGGATTTCAAGACGCCACATAGTCTCCTGTTTCTGGATACTACACTCCTTTTTGTTAAGTAAATAAAGCAGTAATTGACATGCTTATGGACAAGTTTTCAATTTTTTGGTAATAAAAGTAGAATTGGTAGGTCATAAATGTATTAAAAAAAATTGCTATTGTTTTCCAAACTGATTGTACCATAGATCCATTAGATCTAAGTGCTTCATATCCTTTTATTATAGCCAGCCATTTTAAAGGTTACCATTCTCTTGCATGTATAGCGGTATCTCATGGTTTCAATTTATATTTCACTCATGACATATGATATGAAACTTTTATTTGAATATTATCTTTTGATTGTATGGTGGCTTTCCTGGTGGCTCAGATGGTAAAAGTGTCTGCCTACAATGTGGGAGAACCGGGTTCGATCCCTGGGTTGGGAAGATCCGCTGGAGAAGAAAATGGCAACCCACTCCTGTACTCTTGCCTGGAAAATCCCATGGATGGACGGAGGAGCCTGGTAGGCTACAGTCCATGGGGTTGCAAAGAGTCAGACATGACTGAGCGACTTTACTTTTTATTTGTATGTCTAGTTTTTTAAAGAACTTCTTAGAATTCTTTTGTGCATTTCTAATTGGCTTTTCAGTCTTTTTTGTTATTGATTTGTAAAAGATACATTGTTGAATGTATATATATGCATGGCAAATAGAAGAGGAAAAAGTGAAACAGTGATGGGTTTTATTTTCTTGGGCTCCAAAATCACTGCTGATGGTGACTGCAGCCATGAAATTTAAAAACTCTTGTTCCTTGGAAGAAAAACTAGGACAACTCTAGACAGCATATTATAAAGCAGAGACATCACTTTGCTTACAAAGATCTGTCTAGTCAAAGTTATGATTTTTCCAGTAGTCAAGTATGGATGTGAGAGTTGGACCATAAAGAAGGCTGGATGCTGAAGAACTGTTGCTTTTGAATTGTGGTGCTCAAGAAGACTCTTGGGAGTCCCTTGGACAAGACAGTGAGGAGATCAAACCAGTTAATCCTAAAAGAAATCAGTCCTGAATATTCATTGGAAGGATTGATGCTGAAGGTTCAATACTTTGGCCATCTGATGCAAAGAACTTACTCATTGGGAAAGACTCTGATGCTGGGAAAATTTGAAGGCAAAAGGAGAAAGGAGCAACCGAAGATGCAATGGTTAGACAGCATCACTGACTCAGTGGACATGGTGGACAGAGGAGCCTAGCGTGCTGCAGTCTATGGGGTCCCAAAGGGTTGGACATGACTTAGAGACTGAACAACAACCACCATTGTGGATATTTTCTCCCAATCTGGCTTTTCTTTTCTTTTTTCTTAACAATGTCTGTTGTTTATACTGTTTACAATGCATAGTTTTTGATTTTTCTCTTATGTTTAGTGGTCTTTAGGTATGCAACAATTTTCTTGCCTACCTCTCTCACATATTTCTGGATTCTATTCTGTTCCGTTCTATTTTTCTGTCTTTATGTCTGTATGATACCATCTTAACTACTGCAGTTTTATAGTAACTATTAGAACCAAGCGGTGTATTTTCTTCAATTTTGTCCTTCTTTCTGAAGTTTGCTTTGCCTGCCCTAGGTCCTTTGTATATCTATATAAATTTTAGTATTGGCTTGCCAATTTCTCCATAAAATGTGTTGGGATTTTGACTGGAATTGTATTGAATTAGTAAATCAATATTAGGACAAAAAGCATCTTTATAATAGTGAGTCTTCTAACCTATTGATATGGTGTGTGTGTGTGTCTGTGTGTGTATGCACACATGCACTCACTCATTCATGCCCAACTCGTTGTGACCCCAAGGACTGTAGCCCACCAGGCTCCTATGTCTATGGAATTTTCCAGGCAAGAATACTGGAATGGATTTGCAATTTCCTACTACTGGGGATTTTCCTGACCCAGGTATGGAACTCACGTCTCTGAGTCTCCTGAATTGGTGAGTAGATTCTTTACCATTATGCTACCTGATACACCTCCTTATTTATTTAGTAGGTATTATTTATACAGTTTCTCTCAGAATATTCTATAATGTTCTATAGTTTTCTATATAGTGGTCTTAAATGTCTTTTGTTAAGTTTATTGCTGGTTACTTTAGATTTTTTTTCTGCTACTAAAAAATATACTAATTTAAAAATGTTTCAACCCCCATTGTTTGTTGCTGACGTGAACAAATATATTTCATATATTAACCTTGTACTTAAGACTTGGTGGGAGCTTCCCTAGTGGCTCAGACAGTAAAGAATCTGCCTGCAATACAGGAGACCCAGCTTCATTTCCTGGGTTCGGAAGATCCCCTGGAGAAGGGAATGTGAACACACCCCAGTATTCTAGCCTGGAAAATTCCATGGGCAGAGGAACCTGGCAGGCTACAGTCCATGGGATTGCAAAGAATAGGACACAACTGAGCTTGGTAGAATTCATTTATGAGATCTAGTACCTTTTTTTTTAGAATCCTTTGAATTTTTTAGGTGTACACTTGTTTAAAGACTTCCCAGGTAGCATTAGTTGTAAAGAACCTGCCTGCCAATGCAAGAGATGTAGGAGACACGGGTTTGACATCTGGGTGGAGAAGGTGCCCTGGAGGAGGGCATAGCTACCCACTCCAATATTCTTGTCTGGAGAATCCCATGTACAGAGGAGCCTGGCGGGCTACAGTCCATAGGGTCACGGAGGGCTGGACACGACTGAAATGCCTTAGCACACATGCACCCACACTTGTTCAATTTAGAAACAACCACGTTTTCCCTTTTTCTTTTGTAATTTTTATGACTATTATTTAAAATTGTTCCCTTATTCTATCAGATAGAACCCCAGTACAATGGGAACAGAAGTGCTGAGAGCAGAAATACTTCTTGGGTTTTTTTGTGACTTGAGTAACAGTGTTTAATATTTTAATACTGTGAAGTTTGCTGTAGACTTTTTGTGGAAGTCGTCTATCAAATTGAGAATATTTCTTTTTATTTTTAGTTTTCTGAGAGTTTTTTTTTTTTTAAAGCAGTGCAGGATTTTGACTAATCCTTTTATTATATTTATTTAAGTTATGTAGTTCTTTCCTTTGTATTATTGGAATTAATTCCCCCTTTCTTATTTTACTATCCTTTTAATATAATATTGGATTGATTTGCTATTATTTTATGTTTTACATTTATATTTATGAGAGATGTTATACCATCATGTCCTTTCCATGTACTATCATTATCAAGTTTTGATTTTATAGTACTATTGGTTTCAAAATAGGTTGGAAAGTGTTTCCTTTTCCTGTTTTCTGAAAGTGTGTGGGTGGTATTGGGTGTTTTTTTTTTTTTTTTTTTTTTTTAACCTTAATATTTTTTTTTTTTTTTTTTAATTAACCTTAATGATTGATAGAATTCACCCCTGAAGCCATCCTGGAAGGAGCTTTCTTTTCAGAAAGTTTAAAAATGATTGATTTAATTTCTTTATCAAAGAAAATGCTATTTATGTTACCTATTTCTTGCTTTAATTTTGCTAATTGGTGTATTTGAGGGAACTTGTTCATTTAATGTACTTTATCAAATGTATTGGACTTTTTGCTGTTCAGTCACTAAGTTGTTTCTGACTCTTTGTGACCCATCAACTGAAGCATGCATGCCTAAAGGTGTTAATTATATTTCCTTTTTTTTTAAAAATGTTTATAAGATCTGTCTTGATGTACCAGTTTTCATTATTGATATTGGTACTTTGTGTTTCTTGCTCTCTCTCTCTCTCTCTTTTTTTTTAAAACTTGATCAGAATTGCTAGGGATTCATCAATTTTATATCTTTCAAAAAGCCAAATTTCACTGTTGAGCTTTTTGTCTTTTAAAATTTTGTTTTCTGTTTTTTGATCTTTATTAATTTAGAGAAATTATTTTTTCTATTTTATTCCTTGTATTTACCTTGGATGTGTGTATGCTAAGTCACTTCAGTCATGTCTGACTCTTTGTGACCCAATGAACTGGCGCCCACCAGACTCTTCTGTTCATGGGATTCTCCAGGCGAGAGTACTGAAGTGAAATGCCATGACCTCCTCCAGGGGATCTTCCTGACTCAGGGATCAAACCCACAGCTCGAGTCTCCTTCATTGGCAGGAGGGTTCTCTACCACTAGCAGCACCTGGAAAGCCTTCTATTTACCTTGGGTTACTTTAATCTTTTCTTCTATAACTTCTTAAGGTAATGCCATAAGTGGCATCTCACAAAATCTGACATATTGTTTTCTTATTATCATTAAGTTCAAATATTTTCTAACTTCACATTTGATTTTTTGTTGACCTCTAGGATATTAAGAAATGTATGCTTAATTTCCAAGTATCTGGAGAATTTCTAGATACATCCTTATTGTTGAGTTCTAGTTAAACTTCTTTGTGGTCAAAAATACTTTGTATAGCTTCAGTACTTTGAGAAATTTGAGGTTTATTTTGAGGTCATCATGTGGTCTGTCTTGGTGAATATTCTATGCGCTTTTGAAAAGACTGTGTATGCTGTAGCTTCTGGATGTGTTGCATTATCATTTGATTAGGACAAGTTGACAGTATTATTCAAAATTTTCTTTAAATTTGCATTGATTATTTTGTCTAGTTCTTCTATCAATGATAGAGGAGTACTGAAATCTCCAAATATGATCTTTTTTTCCTTTTAGTTTTGTTAATTTTGTTTCATTTACTTTGATGCTCTGTTTTAGGTTCTTATACATTAAGAACTGCTGCTTTCTTGATAAACCATCAACCATCTTATTATTATGAAATGCCTTTCCTTGTCTTGGGAAATATTGTTTGTTTTAAAGTCCCCTCTGTCTGGTTATTAACTGAATCATACCAGTTTTCTTTTGATTAGAGTTTTAATAGTATGTGTATTTCCATCTCTTCTCTTTTAACCCATCTGTGTCTTTATTTAAAACATGTTTCTTATTAACAGTATGTAGTTGAGTTTTTTGGAGAAGGCAATGGCACCCCACTCCAGTACTCTTGCCTGGAAAATCCCACGGACGGGGGAGCCTGGTGGGCTGCGGTCCATGGGGTCACACAGAGTCGGACACGACTGAAGTGACTTAGCAGCAGCAGTAGCAGTTGAGTTTTTAAAAAATCCATTCCCAAATCTCTATCTTCTAATTGGAGTGTTTATTATATAAAAACATACTTATGTGTCTGTCTGGGTTTAAGTCTATCATCTTGTTTTAGTCTCCTGTTTGTTACCCTTTCCTGTCCCCATATTCAGGTTGTTATTTTCACCGGTTATCCTTCAGTTTTAGAATTGTTTTGTGTGTTCCAAGCCCCTGGCCCATTTTGATATTATGTGTATCAGAGAACAGTCACGAAACCTCTGGGTAACTAAGCACAGATACTGTAAGGAAAGCATTTTTGCTGCTTCTATTTCTATCAAAATGTAGCATTTATCTACGATGTGTTCAATGACAATGGTCAGCCTTTTACAGTTCTCTTTTACCAATAGGCAAGCTTTATCCTATTTAAGCAATGAGTTTGGCTCTGAATCCTCACCTTGTGTGGGAGTAGTTTTAGTTCCAATCACTTTCAGGGGTCAGATTCCATTGCCTACTTTCAGATGTGAAACCCTGGAAGCTGTTTTTACCTCTGCTTTCTGCTTTTTATTTTTGTTGCTTTCAAGGTATATATAGTCATTAATATTATATTTGAAAATGGCTACATCTCTATAATTTTTCATTTTAAGTTTTATCAACTCTTTTTGGAATATCAGTGACAGTTGGCTGAACATGTGTGTGTTTGGTGCATAAGTGTTTGCCTTTTTGTGTGGGTGGATGTGTGAGTGTATGTACCTTACAGAGACTTACCATGCTATCTTGACTGGAAGTCTTGTTTCTTTATCTATAAGATAGAGATAATAATATTTCATTATAAGTTCATTGCAAGCTTTGAGTGATATAAGGCATGCTGTGTGCTTGGCAAAATACCTGGCATATAAAAATACTCAGTAAATATTATGGAGCATTTTACTGTTAAATAGAATCACTCAGTTCATTATAAAATGGTAGATAGCATGAGCATGAGCAAAAATAAAAATTGCATCAAATGCTGAAAATTGTATTTGAATAAATGTTTTTTATACAACAATTTTCTGAGGGTAGAATATATGAGTGGGGGTGTGGTACTTCCTTTGGTCTATGAATATTTTTGGAAGAAATGTTAATCCCTTGGGCAGCCATTAGTGAAAGGCAGTGTTGGGAGACAGTTCTCCATGGTATTTTGTTTTTCTACTCGTTTGCAAAATGAGTCACTGGATGACCTTTATTCTGATCTTTTCAAGGATATTTGTCCAGCATCCAGTGAACAGCTCTACAAACTGCTATCTAATATCAGCTCAATTGAGATAGAGAATTTCTGCATTCTCCTTGATTAATTTTTCATGTCCCTCACACTCAAAAGGGAACTCTAATGTTCCAGGCTTTCATAGGTCCCACCAGATGGTAGAAATAAAACAATATCCCTGGAGACTACCACTATTAAGCTCAAAGGCATATCCTACTGTCATCTGGCCTGGGCAGCTGAGTTCTTGCCAGTTTTACCAACCTAAGCACTATGGTCTCTCCTGAGCATGCCTTTCAGTGGAAGTAAATCTTCAGAGGTCATCAGAATATATAATTTGCCCCAAGTGGGCATCCTCTTTCCTTAAGATTTCTCTTGTAGTTCCCTTTACTCCCTCAAACTCCTGTACATCTGCAGATGGTCTTAAAATATAGGGTCATTTATAGGACTCTTTAGAATTCTTTCGCCAACGTCCACCTCATGCTGCCTCAATTGTGAAATCTCCACATAGTTTGGTTGGGATTAGGTTTACCTGCTTCTCCTCCTGTAACCTTGCTCTTCTAAATACTCCGTATGCATTTCTGAGTTAGAGAAGAGGTGTAGTGAATTTTCATAATAACATACATGTTAAAATTTTTTGTAAATCTTGGGTAATGTCAACTGCCTTCTGTTTTATTCACAGCTTATCAGATCTCTCTAATTTGATCCCTTTAGAAGCTAAGAATTCTAAGAAACACCGTCTTCCCCTTTTATAAATTTTATTGTGACAAAAGCTCTCAGAGCTGTCTATTGCATGCAGCTGTTTCCTATTTGAAACATTTGCTTGGTATTATTTTTCTACCTCTGGTTCAGCAGTAATTTCATTGGAACATTAGCTGTCAGTTCACCATCCTCACTCTCTTTGACACCCCTCCCTCCAGCATCGACTCTTTGGTGGTGAGAGGTGTTATGAAAGAGCTACTGGCAGACAGATGATGGATTATTTCTTTTTTATTCTCACTTTCCAATGATCATTGAACTTGTTTTCCTGGATGAAAGTGGAGTTGCTTCTGCAAGCAATTAAGTTGTCTTAAGCAAATGAATGTAGTGACTTGCATTTACACATGCCATAGTGTTTCACATTTACTGCATCTGGGGTTTGAGAAAAACCACACTTTAAAGCAATATGAAATGTGTTTTGCAGGACTGATAGGGATTTAGTATTGTATAGAAGATTACATAGGGTAAACTACAGAGAAATCAAAAGTAAACAAGTGTAAGAAAATCTTATATGGTGGGATAGGGAGAAGACATGAAAATAAAAAGCACATATGGCCTTTTAGGAGTGATGAAAGAAGGAGAAAATATCAAGGTAAAAACTGTGGTTTCTAAACACAGATTCTACTTACGACATGAATTTAGACAGGACAGTCAGAATTCTACATTCCAATTTTAAAGTGTTCTGTTTTTATTTATGTTACACTTTTTGTTCCTTTCCAATAATATCTTAGAAACATAATCTTAGAAAGAATTTACTCTTGATTTTTACATATATGATGAATGCCTTCAAAGATGTTAACACACTGTTGTTGAACCTGAGAGTCATCTCTCAAAGATGATAGGTTACACCTAGGAAAGAGCTGATAAGAAGAAGTTGGCATACAACACGGAAGATAAATCAACCTAACCACTATACATTTTCTGACCCAGATACTAAATGATAACTGGTTTACTTAAGAGACAGTTCTCTAGCCATTTTTGTCAATTTTCTGAATGATGACACACATATAAATTGTCCCTGTTCTTATTTATTGATACTGGCAGAAGAATAAATGTCACTTTGTACCAAAAAATGTCCAAACAAGTCCTCCTTTTGAAGACCTTACTATATAATGATTACAAATATATATTTCAAGCTTGATGACCTTGAAGAAATTCTTGGTAAGATTATCAAGGGGGAGGAAGGTTGTCAAACACATAGACATTATGAGGAGATTTACAGATACCTAGCAAAGAAAATTCTTGGCACTTGTTAGTCAATCTGTTATATAGAACCAAGAAAAAACAAAACTGGTGGTAGTAAATAGTGCATTCAAAATTTAACATTTCAGAAAGGAGCAAAAGGACCTTGTGAATGAGTTACAAAAGGAGGAGAAAAATTGAAGGAAAATTAAATTGTCAGTAGAACATAAATGGATTTTGAGAATGTTAGGCTGCAATTTCCATTCTTATCCATTATGAAGTTTATGGCAATAGAACTAACTTTATCTTTTAAAAATATGTGTATTGTCTTCTGAAAGTAATATTAATTTTGAAAAATTAGAATTTAAAACACTGGTAAAATAACAATAAAATCTGAACCCTAACAACATCTGATGATATGGGAATCTGAGTTGACCCTAGAGGAAAATTCGTTGTTGTTGTTCAGTCGTGTCTGAGTTTTTGAGACCCATGGACTGCTGCATACCAGGTTCCCTGTCCTTCACTATTTCCCAGAGTTTGCTCAAACTCATGTCCATTGAGTCAGTGATGCCTTCCAGCTATTTCATCCCCTGTTATCTTCTTCTCTTCCTGCCTTTAATCTTTCACAACATTATGGTCTTTTTTAATGAATCGGCTCTTTGCATCAGCTGGCCAGAGTACTGGAGCTTCAGTTTCAGCATCAGTACTTCCAATGAATATTCAGTGTTGATTTCCTTTAGGAATGCCTGGTTTGATATCCTTGCAGTCCAAAGGACTCTCAAGAGCCTTCTCCAGCACCACAGTTCAAAAGCATCAATTCTTTGGTTCTCAGCCTTCTTTATGGTCCAACTCTTATATCATGACCCCTGAGAAATAGCAGTGACTAGAAGGATCTGCAAGTCAGTGTAAGAAAGGACTGCAGAATGATGGAGAAAGACCAGGAAAGGGACTTCAAGCCAGAGTATTCAGGTTGGAGTGAAATCTCTGCTAATTACTCTCTGTTTTTAGTTACTATAGAGAAGTCCTTTAACATATCTGAGTCTCAGGTTCATCATGCATGAATGTGACAATTATATTGCCTTTTCCACCTCTGAGGATTACTGATAAAATTAATTTTTCATTTCCAACTGAGACTACAGTTCATTGCTCCTAGGCCTTTTAAACCATCCCTCATCTGTTGATGTCCTTTCTTCTTTCCTTATGCAGAATAGATTCTATGACCTATGGTTATAACGACTCCCTTTTGTATGCTCTCAACTTCTTTCCTCCATTTGCTCTTCCAATGCATTTGGCAAAACCACCAGCTTGGCTAAATTTAACTCTCGACATGCTTTGCACCTGCATTCATGAAACTCAAAGTAGCTGGGGAGGCACAAAATCATGAGGGGTGATTTTACTTTAAATTCATGTCCACTAACTTCAAGTAAGCTCTTAGTGTTTCTATGATAATAATGCTAGATTTTAATTTTATTTCCAGTTAGAGTTTGGAACTAAGATTGTGTTAATGTCATAAATTTTAACTTCATAAAATGATCTTTAAAACTGTTTTATTGTCTTTAACATGTTCCCTATGATGTGAATTCTTCTTTGATATTTGGTAGAATTCATCTGTAAAACTGTCTAGATTTATGTGTGTGTGTGTGTGTAGATTTTGGACTATCATTTTATATTTTAAAATCAGTGGAAATATTTTAAAGTTTCTTATTTCTTCTTGTGTTCTGTTTTACAAGTAAATAAAAAGCACATATGGCCTTTTAGGAGTGATGAAAGAAGGAGAAAATATCAAGGTAAAAACTGTGGTTTCTAAACACAGATTCTACTTACGACATGAATTTAGACAGGACAGTCAGAATTCTGCATTCCAATTTTAAAGTGTTCTGTTTTTATTTATGTTACACTTTTTGTTCCTTTCCAATAATATCTTAGAAACATAATCTTAGAAAGAATTTACTCTTGATTTTTACATATATGATGAATGCCTTCAAAGATGTTAACACACTGTTGTTGAACCTGAGAGTCATCTCTCAAAGATGATAGGTTACACCTAGGAAAGAGCTGATAAGAAGAAGTTGGCATACAACACGGAAGATAAATCAACCTAACCACTATACATTTTCTGACCCAGATACTAAATGATAACTGGTTTACTTAAGAGACAGTTCTCTAGCCATTTTTGTCAATTTTCTGAATGATGACACACATATAAATTGTCCCTGTTCTTATTTATTGATACTGGCAGAAGAATAAATGTCACTTTGTACCAAAAAATGTCCAAACAAGTCCTCCTTTTGAAGACCTTACTATATAATGATTACAAATATATATTTCAAGCTTGATGACCTTGAAGAAATTCTTGGTAAGATTATCAAGGGGGAGGAAGGTTGTCAAACACATAGACATTATGAGGAGATTTACAGATACCTAGCAAAGAAAATTCTTGGCACTTGTTAGTCAATCTGTTATATAGAACCAAGAAAAAACAAAACTGGTGGTAGTAAATAGTGCATTCAAAATTTAACATTTCAGAAAGGAGCAAAAGGACCTTGTGAATGAGTTACAAAAGGAGGAGAAAAATTGAAGGAAAATTAAATTGTCAGTAGAACATAAATGGATTTTGAGAATGTTAGGCTGCAATTTCCATTCTTATCCATTATGAAGTTTATGGCAATAGAACTAACTTTATCTTTTAAAAATATGTGTATTGTCTTCTGAAAGTAATATTAATTTTGAAAAATTAGAATTTAAAACACTGGTAAAATAACAATAAAATCTGAACCCTAACAACATCTGATGATATGGGAATCTGAGTTGACCCTAGAGGAAAATTCGTTGTTGTTGTTCAGTCGTGTCTGAGTTTTTGAGACCCATGGACTGCTGCATACCAGGTTCCCTGTCCTTCACTATTTCCCAGAGTTTGCTCAAACTCATGTCCATTGAGTCAGTGATGCCTTCCAGCTATTTCATCCCCTGTTATCTTCTTCTCTTCCTGCCTTTAATCTTTCACAACATTATGGTCTTTTTTAATGAATCGGCTCTTTGCATCAGCTGGCCAGAGTACTGGAGCTTCAGTTTCAGCATCAGTACTTCCAATGAATATTCAGTGTTGATTTCCTTTAGGAATGCCTGGTTTGATATCCTTGCAGTCCAAAGGACTCTCAAGAGCCTTCTCCAGCACCACAGTTCAAAAGCATCAATTCTTTGGTTCTCAGCCTTCTTTATGGTCCAACTCTTATATCATGACCCCTGAGAAATAGCAGTGACTAGAAGGATCTGCAAGTCAGTGTAAGAAAGGACTGCAGAATGATGGAGAAAGACCAGGAAAGGGACTTCAAGCCAGAGTATTCAGGTTGGAGTGAAATCTCTGCTAATTACTCTCTGTTTTTAGTTACTATAGAGAAGTCCTTTAACATATCTGAGTCTCAGGTTCATCATGCATGAATGTGACAATTATATTGCCTTTTCCACCTCTGAGGATTACTGATAAAATTAATTTTTCATTTCCAACTGAGACTACAGTTCATTGCTCCTAGGCCTTTTAAACCATCCCTCATCTGTTGATGTCCTTTCTTCTTTCCTTATGCAGAATAGATTCTATGACCTATGGTTATAACGACTCCCTTTTGTATGCTCTCAACTTCTTTCCTCCATTTGCTCTTCCAATGCATTTGGCAAAACCACCAGCTTGGCTAAATTTAACTCTCGACATGCTTTGCACCTGCATTCATGAAACTCAAAGTAGCTGGGGAGGCACAAAATCATGAGGGGTGATTTTACTTTAAATTCATGTCCACTAACTTCAAGTAAGCTCTTAGTGTTTCTATGATAATAATACTAGATTTTAATTTTATTTCCAGTTAGAGTTTGGAACTAAGATTGTGTTAATGTCATAAATTTTAACTTCATAAAATGATCTTTAAAACTGTTTTATTGTCTTTAACATGTTCCCTATGATGTGAATTCTTCTTTGATATTTGGTAGAATTCATCTGTAAAACTGTCTAGATTTATGTGTGTGTGTGTGTAGATTTTGGACTATCATTTTATATTTTAAAATCAGTGGAAATATTTTAAAGTTTCTTATTTCTTCTTGTGTTCTGTTTTACAAGTGCCCTTTTCTAGAAGGTGTTGAATTTCAGTTGTAAGTTCAATTTGGTAGCATAAAATTATGCATAACATTCTTATTTGCTTAAATATCTACTGTATAATATGCCTCTTTTAAAAATTAGGTATTAGTTAAGTATTACTTAATTTTACCTCCTGTCTTATTTTTCATGAACAGTTTAGCCAGATTATTTTATGTGTCTTCAAATATTCAGTGTTAACATTGGTCTCATATTTCAAGCACTATTTCTCCAAAATATTAATCTTTACTTTTGTCTCTCAAGTTTTTCTGTTTTCTTTTCTATAACTTAAGATTTATGTTTGACTCTCTAATTTTTCATTTCTATTTTCTAATAGATGCATTTTCCCATGCCTAATACCTTGTTTTTGTCCTCTGGGCTGTCAAAACTCAAACTTGGCCATCCTAGATACTGTCAATGACTTCAGGACAACTGAAGTTTTATTCCAGTTTAAACCCCTACTTCTATTTCATTTTTATTATTGAGTCATCTTTGGATCTCCCTCTCCTTTTTGTCTATTTATTTTTGTGTTTGAGAATTTCCTTTATGGTTTCACCACTTCATCTGTATATTGACACTTAAAAAAAAATCACAGTTTATTTTGAAATTATGTTTTTGAACAGATTGTTTCAGAGACTATAGATTTTAATGTTACCCCAAGTAGAAATATTTCTTAAATAATTAATTTTTGTTTTTGTAGACTTTTTTTCATATATAGTTATTATTTCTATGACTTCTTTGGTGGCTCAGTGGTAAAGAGCCCACCTGCCAATGCAAGAAATGTGAGTTCGATCCCTGTGTCAGAAAGATTCCTCGGAGAAGGAAATGGCAACCCACTCAGTATTCTTGTCTGGAAATCCTATGGACAGTAGAGCCTGCCATGCTATAGTACAAGGGGTTGCAAAAGAGTCAGACATAGCTTAGCGACTAAACACACACTCTCACACACACAATTATTTCTATATTGTAGCTCATGATGTACCTCTCAAGTCTATCATTTGTGTTTGATTGCCTTTTCCACCTTTTCCATGATCCTTTTGTGTCAGTTGCTAAATCCGATTACCTGTCTTATTACATTTTCTACAGTGAGTTTTCAGATTCCTTTCTTTCTCTCTTTCAGATTGTTTTTGTAGTATTGCCCATTTGTCTTTCCCTCAAACTCTTGTATATCATCTCATTATATCTCCCCCTACCCTGCCCCTCTCTCTCTCAATGGAATCCACATCTTCTTTTCTGTTGTTATTGCTGAAAAACAGTTGCAGGTTGAATCTCTTTGAGTACCATCACTCTCTCCTTGGGGATCTTTTGAATCTTTTCTTTGGAACCTATGTAAGAAGGTAAGTTTATATTAACCATTTGGTCATCTTTGTCAAGCAGAGATGAGGATAGGAAGCTGGAACCTGAGTCATTGCTGTAATAGAACTCTGCTTTTGCAGGCTTATATTTGCATTTATTGATTCATTTATTTTTACCCTGCTTCTGGGCACATGCTCTGCTAAAGTGGGGGGATTATTCTATTCCATTGACAGACAGTGAAGTCGCTCAGTCGTGTCCAACTCTTTGTGAACCCGTGGACTGTAGCCTGCTAGGCTTCTCTGTCCATGGGATTCTCTAGGCAAGAATACTGGAGTGAGTTACCATTTCCTTCTCCAGGGGATCTTCCCGACCCAGGGATCGAACCCGGGTCTCCCGCATTGGAGGCAAAGGCTTTAACCTCTGAGCCACCAGGGAAGCCCCAAGAGAATATATTTCATCATTATTCTCCTCAGTCATGGTGGCTTGGCTATTTTAGATAAATTCTGATTAGGAAATACATTCCATTTATAAACTTTCTCTCTGCTAACATGGGAGACATTGCTAGTTACTTATTCAGTATTTATTTAACATTTATTCTTATTAGCTGAACTTTGATTCTATTCAGAGTGGCAATCGGTTCACATGAACATCCTATCTCCCAGCCTCTCTGTTAGCCAGTGGTTGCCATATGTCACATTAGGTTGAATCATACACTATATTTATTTTTATGTTGTTATTGTTCAGTCAACCAATGGTGTACTACTCTTTGTGATCCCATGGACTACAGCATGCCAGGCCTCTTTGTCCCTCACTATCTCCTGAAGTTTGCCCAAGTTCATGTTCATCACATTAGTGATACTGTCAACCATCTCATCCTCTGATGACCTCTTCTTCTGCCTTCAATCTTTCCCAGAATAAGGGATTTTTTCATTGAGTTGTCTGTTCGCATTAGATGACCAAAATACTGGAACTTACTGGAACTTCAGCTTTCAGCATCAGTCCTTTAGTGAATATTCAGGGTTGATATGCCTTAAGATTGACTGGTTTGATCTCCTTGCTGTCCAAGGGACTTTCAAGAGTTCTCCAGCACCACAGTTCAAAAGCATCAGTTCTTTGGTATTGTGCGTTCTTTACAATTCTGCTTTCACAGCCTTACATGACCACTGGGAAGACCATAGCCTTGACTATACAGACCTTTGTCGGCAGAGTAATGTCTCAACTTTTCAATGCACTGCCTAGGTTTGTCATCTTTTTCCTGCCAAGAAGCAATCATCTTCTGATTTCATGGTTACAGTCACCATCTGCAGTATAAACACAATTGATTAGCAGCAAAAATTATGTGACCAAATCTAATATTTTTGGTCAAGAAGATGTAAATGCATATCACTGGGTGGAGTTTTTGTGGAGCAATTCATAGGAGATAGGTTTTGCTTCCTTGTTTTTTCAACTTTCTGTTCTTTGCATTTTCCCCTCACTTATTCTTCTTTGGTCTTTAACTCAATAATTGGCATTGCAGTTACATCAACTCTGGACTGCATACCTCTGGATGTTATTATATTAGAAAAATAAGCTTCTGTTTAGTTACTCTAGCCCCTCTCTCATCCTCATCATTGCTTTTGCTGATGATGACTCATAGCTAAGAAAATGGCTCCAAATAAATTTGGCTGGTTTCCTGTCTACAGGCACTCTGCCTTATCTCTAGTCCTTGGTTCTCCAGATTGAGAGGTGGGGAGGTTCATTCTTGAATTGAAATGAATTTGTGATACTATTAGAGAGATGCATGCTCAGAGAACTATAAAGATAGACTGTTCTGGGATTTCTCAGGTGGTCCGCTGTTAAGAAGAATCTGCCTTCCAATGCAGGGGACATGAATTCAGTCTGTGGTCTGGGAACTAAGATCCTACATGCTATGAGGCAACTATGCCTATGTGTGCCACAACTACCGAGGCCCGTGTGCCTGAGAACCTGTGCTTCTCAATAAAAGAAGCCACTGCAATGAGAAGCCTGCTTGCCACAACTCTAGTTGCCTGCATGCAGCAACAAAGTGCTAATCTGCCACCATGAAGACCCAGCACAGTCATAAATGAAACAGAAAAAAAGACTATCCTTTTTGACTACACCTGCCTATGTCCCAAACTACTGGCCATATAAACCTGGAGATAGAAGAAATTATTCAGATTTCTTTCATTTACTTTCTGTGACACTTCACTGCTGCCTTTGAGGGAAGAACACATGGTGGTCCTATATATGGAGCTTAATCTGGATCATGACAGATGTGTTTGGGGATTAATGGGCTGTAGCATGCATGAAGCTGACCTGATTTAAATCTGGTCCTGATTTAGGGCTAACAGCATGCTAATTAGTTAGTTAATGTTAGTTGCTAGTCATGTCTGATTCTTTGTGACCCCTTGGATTCTAGCCTGCCAGGCTCCTCTGTCCATGGGATTCTCCAGGCAGGAATAATGGAATGGGTTGGGATTCCTTTCCCCAGGGGATCTTCCTAACCAGGAACTGAACCCAGGTCTCCCACATTGCAGGCAGATTCTTTTCCATCTGAGTCACCACGGAAGCCCTGAGAGCTTCGTTGATGCAGGGTACGTTACATTACAGCATGGTAATGGCTACTCCTAATTAAGTTCCTACCTTGTGCCAGATACTGTGCTAAGCAATAGACCTATATTCACTGTTTTAATTCTTATAACATTAGAAGGGTTGTATTATTAACAACTTCATTTCCAAGATAAAGCAACTGAGACAGTGAGAGATTGAATTATTTGCTCAATGTCACATGGTTAGAGTGAGGCTGAGCTGGAATGGAAGTATGGCAGCTGGACTCCAGAATCTGTGCTGTCATCCATAACCTGTTGGCTACTTCTTCTGACCCTTTCCCTGGAAGTTTGAGCCATGTAAGTAAAGAGTCTGTGCTGAGAGAGGTAGGAGAGAAGAAAAGAAAAGGAAAAAAATACAAGCTGTTGGAGAGTAACAGACACTGAAGTAGCTACCAGGACATAAAAACAAGACTCTCCCCACTCTGATGCTCTGATTTTATCCTTGTTGTTGTTTAGTTGCTAAGTTATGTTTGGCTCTTTTTAACCCCATGGACTGCAGCACAACAGGCTTCCCTGTCTCTCAGAATTTGCTCAAGTTCATGTCCATTCAGTTGGTGATGCCACCCAACCATCTCATCCTGTGCCACCTTCTTCTGCCTTCAATCATTCCCAGCATCAGGTCTTTTCCAGTGAGTTGGCTCTTTGCATCAGGTAGCTGAAGTATTGGAGCTTTAGTATCATCATCAGTCCTTTCAATGAATATAGAGGGTTGATTTCCTTTAGAATTGACTGGTTTTCTCTCCTTGCAGTCCAAGAGATTCTCAAGAGTCTTCTCCAACACTGTAGTTTAAAAGCACAAATTCTTCAGTGCTCATCCTTTTTTTTGGTTCAACTTTCACATCTGTACATGACTACTAGAAAAACCATAGCTTTGACTATATGTACCTTTGTTGGCAAAGTGATGTCTTTGCTTTCTAATATGTTGTCTAGTTTTGTCATAGCTTTCCTTCCAAGAAGCAAATGTCTTCTAATTTCATGGCTGCAGTCATGGTCCACAGTGATTTTGGAGCCCAAGAAAAGAAAATCTGTCACTGTTTCTACTTTTATCCTACTGTGTACTATATCCAGAAAAAAGTTCAGTTCAGTTCAGTTCAGTTGCTCAGTCATGTCCAACTCTTTGCGACTCCATGAATCGCAGCACGCCAGGCCTCCCTGTCCATCACCAACTCCCAGAGTCCACTCAGACTCACATCCATCGAGTCAGTGATGCCATCCAGCCATCTCATCCTCTGTCGTCCCCTTCTCCTCCTGCCCCCAATCCCTCCCAGCATCAGAGTCTTTTCCAATGAGTCAACTCTTCGCATGAGGTGGCCAAAGTACTGGAATTTCAGCTTTAGTATCATTCCCTTCAATGAAATCCCAGGGCCAATCTCCTTCAGAATGAACTGGTTGGATCTCCTTGCAGTCCAAGGGATTCTCAAGAGTCTTCTCCAACACCACAGTTCAAAGGCATCAATTCTTTGGCGCTCAGCCTTCTTCACAGTCCAACTCTCACATCCATACATGACCATAGGAAAAACCATAGCCTTGACTAGACGGACCTTAGTCAGCAAAGTAATGTCTCTGTTTTTGTTATTCACTGTTAAATGTCTCTGAGATTTTTCCATTTCAGGCAGAGATGTATCAAACTTTTCTCTCCCACTGCCATCTTTCCATCAAAATCTGAGGCTCTTCTCTGACACTCGATCCTACTTTGGCTTCCGTGGAGCAGCTTGGTGTCATAGGAAACCTGGTTCTCTGAAGTATGATGGTCTTGGATTGGTTATCCTTTTCAGCTACTCACTAACCTCTCTGATCCTTGACCAGGATAAGTTACTGAATGGCTTTTAGCCTTTGTCTCCTTTATCCACTGGGAATATGAGTTGTTACACACAGCCATGCTCATTCAATCAACAAATCTGTGTTGTCTGTTTTGTGCTGATCACTGTAAGTAATGTTTTGTCACAAGAAGTGAAATGAAAGTGAAAATGTTAGTCACCCCATGATGTCTGACTCTTTGCCTCATGGACTGTAGCCTACCGGGCTCCTCTATCCATGGGATTCTCCAAGCAAGAATACTGGAGTGGAGAGCCATTTGCTTCTGCTGGGTATCTTCCCAAACCAAGGATCAAACCTGGGTCTCCTGCACTGCAGACAGCAAGTAGATATTAAAGAATATTTTATCTTATCCATAATAGAATTTATAATCCAGTGGAGAAGACAGATAAGTAAACACACAATCACCCCTCCTGTGGGCAGTGATAAGACTTGGGTGAATACAGACTTCTGTGGGGAGGATTACGGAGCACCTGGTTGGTGAGAGGCACTCAGCAATTGTAGGTGCTCCTTTTCTTCTTACACCTCCTCCTTTGTTCTGCTGCCAACCCATAGATAACATGTTGGGTTTCATTTCAGAAGACTTCCTATAACCTGTGATATCTTTTTAGCTTCAGTGTATGATGTGGTTCTGAGATGATGCTGTTTCATGACCTTCAAAATCCAAATGAGGTGATTTGTGTCATGTGCAGTTTGCACCTTGGGCAACTATTTTTCTCATCAGTCCTCATGTGTTATTTAGCATATCAAACTTAAATTTTCTTTAAGAGAAAAAAAAATTGAGAATTCAAGAGAAAACTGCAACAAGGAAATCTTAAAATTTGAGGGAAAATGAAATCAATTTTTTTTTTTACCTTCTTATTGTTTGTATATTATACTTACAGAATTACTTACTATGGATTTTAAGGTCTGCCTCTCAATTATCCCATTTCAAGGTTTAAATGTGAAAAATGTGAGAATTTGAGAGATTAATTTCTCCCAGAATTGACATTAGATTTGGACACTTCTGCTTCATGTGTTTTGTTGTCAGATCAGACTCTCCATTGTCACAGGTAAGTACATATGACCTCATGTACTTGTTTGAGTCATCATAAAAGTAGTCTAACATTCAGAATGTTGCCCATAAAGATCAGGGAGAAGATTTTACACACACACACACACACACACACACACACACATATATATATATATATAAACTTTTATTTTGTTCCAATCTCTCTATAGACTCACCGTGATTCTGTAAAACCATGAGATGGAGGGGGTATATGGAATGTAGTGGATCTATTTTTAATGTTTATGAAAGGGGTGAGGTAAATACTCTTGGCTTAGAAAATAAAGGGAGACAAATATTATAAGAAAATGTGTAGACTGACTAGGGGAGGATGAAGGAAATACTGAGGACCACATTAATTTGTAAACAACTTGACCCAAAATGATCTTTTGAATGTTTAGCATGGTGACTAGAAAGCTTTTTACTTCCAAATTGACAAATATTACTTCAGATCACTTTATATTAGTAGTTATCTTTAAAAAATATGTTATAAAAGCATTTTAGATGAAAACATCTATATTTACCTGCTACCCACACTGAAACCAAAGGAGGCAATATCCAGAGCTTTTTTCCTTGTAAGCAAGTAGGAGCTCAAAATATACAAACTCACAGAGTGGTGGGATTGGGGTGTCAGTGTTGGAGGGCTCTGCAATGGGTCTTCCAAACTCACTGTACAAAAAAGAAGAAAAACAAAACAAAACACGCAGTCTTTGCAGTTTAAGAGTATTTCGCCATAATCAGAATAACTTAATCTTGAATTTCCAACGCAGATAATCTATATAAGAGAGGGGCTAGCAATGCCACAAGCTATTTCCACAGTTCCATTCGTGAAATATCATTAAGCAAATATCCTACGAATACTCTGTAAGTCAGTGATTACATAGTCAAAGCATTTCACTCTGCAATAAAACCTTTATCAAGATTTAATTACCATGAAAGCAGAAAGGCATGAGGAGTTGGGATCTTACCTTAAATCATAATTAAAGCCCACAAATATTTAGGGTTTTATTTAATTGAGCCCAAGACAAAAACAAAGCTAATGAATGGCAAAGTTCACTATGTAACTTCTAATTAATATAACACTATGATTGCTCATGAAATTGATTTAAACATATACACAGACATATATGTAATATATACATGTCCATATTACAGCTGTGTGGTGGGCGGGGGGAGGGGAGTTGTGTGTAGTTGTATGACATGTTATGTTGTTTTCATGGCCAGATTTATTCTTACAAAAGTAGAAGTTTTTTTTTTTTTTGGTGACAATTACATCCTACTTCCTTGAATATGGCTTTTAGACTTTCATATCCTGCTCTTCTGTGAGTTTCATTTTCTGCTTTAGAGTCCCAAAATAGGAATATAATAAAAAACCATTAAGCCTCCTTGGTTGACTTAGAAAATTGCAGAGTGATATTCCCAATAACCAATCCCATAAAGTAGGAGTTGTTTTATAAGCAAAGATGTCCAAATAACTTAAACATAACCTCATTTCTGTGGAAAACTGTGAAGTCTGCCTTGATTCCTAATTCTATCCTCTACTACACATGTTTTATAGTGAAAATGAAGAAAACTAAAAAATATTAGTGCAGAAGATGCACAAAATAAAACAAAGGGTTTGGGTGCTCTTAGACTGAATACTGCACACTGAAAATGTAACTACATCAGATCCAAGGAGAATGAGTTGGAGACCAGAGATGTCTGTTAAGGACCCTGGTGCCTTCTCATCCATCTGCTACAATCTCTCCAAGAAGAGGCTATTGCAGGCTCTCTGCCATTCAGAATGTGTTTTCAAAGCCTTTACTGGGATGTGAAATGACCTTTTTGCCCCCTAAATAGACTAAGGATCTCATCCTTTATTATCTCATTGTTTATAATATAATGCTGAAAATAAAAATTTGAGCATAATAAAGGTATAGATTCAATGAAATCTAATTGAATGAACTTAGAATGCAAATATATAAACCTTAAAGAAAAATTCAAAGTAATGCACCACTGCAGGGGAGCAATTCATTTGGAGTGCTAATCAAGCACATTCAAAGTTTGCTTTCAGCTGTTAATATCCATCATATGTTAGCTTAGCTCATTGTTTACTACACTTGTATAATGAACAGACCTCCCTTAAACAAAAAGTGTGAAAATTCTTTGGCATTGTCTTTCTTTGGGACTGGAATGAAAACTGACCATTTCCAGTCTTGTGGCCACTGCTGTGTTTTCCAAATTTGCTGGTATATTGAGTGCAGCAGTTTCACAGCCTCATCTTCTAGGATTTGAAATAGGTCACCTGGAATTTCATCATCACCACTAATTTTGTTTGTAGTGATGCTTCCTAAGGCCCGGTTGACTTGGACTCCAGGATGTCTGGCTCAAGGTGAGTTATCACACCATCGTGGTTATCTGGGTCATGAAGTTCTTTTTTGTATAGTAGTTCTGTGTATTCTTGTAAGCTCTTTGTAATATATTTGATTTCTTTTAGGTCCATAAAATTTCTGTCCTTTATTGTACCCATCTTTGCATGAAATGTTCCCTTAGTATCTCTAATTTTCCTGAAGAGATCTCTAGACTTTCCCATTCTATTCCTCTGTTTCTTTGCAGTGATCACTGAGGAAGACTTTCTTATCTCTCCTTGCTTTTCTTTGGAACTCTGCTTTCAAATGGATATATCTTTCCTTTTCTCCTTTGCCTTTCACTTCCCTTCTTTTCTCAGGTAATTTGTAAGGCCTCCTCAGACAAAAAGACAGTTTTGTGTTTTTGTATTTCTTTTTTTGGGGGATGGTCTTGATCACTGCCTCCTGTACAGTGTCACAAACCTCTGTCCATAGTTCTTCAGGCTCTCTATCAGATCTAATCCCTTGAATCTATTTCTCACTTCTACTGTATAATCATAAGGGATTTGATTTAGGTCATACCTGAATGGTCTAGTGGTTTTCCTTACTTTCTTCAATTTTAGTCTGAATTTTGCAATAAGGAGTTGATGATCTGAGCCACAGTCAGCTCCGTCTTGTTTTTGTTGACTGTATAGAGCTTCTCCATCTTTGGCTGCAAAGAATATGATCAATCTGATTTCTGTATTTACCATCTGGTAATGCCCATGTATAGAGTCAGCTCTTGTGTTGTTGGAAGAGGGTGTTTCCTTTGACCAGTGCGTTCTCTTGGCAAAAATCTGTTAGCTTTTGCCCTGCTTCATTTTGTACTCCAAGGCCAAATTTGCCTGTTGCTCCAGGTATCTCTTGACTTCCTACTTTTGCATTACAGTCCCCTATGACAAAAAGGACATCTTTTTTTGGCTGTTAGTGCTAGAAGGTCTTGCAAGTCTTCATAAACCTGTTCAACTTCAGCTTCTTCAGTGGTACTGATCGGGGCATAGACGGATTACCATGATATTGAATGGTTTGTCTTGGAAACGAACAGAGATCATTCTGTCGTTTTTGAGATTGCATCCAGGTACTGCATTTTGGACTCTTTTGTTGACCATGATGGCTACTCCATTTCTTCTAAGGGATTCCTGCCCACAGTAGTAGATATAATGGTCATCTGAGTTAAATTCACCCATTTCAGTCCATCTTAGTTTGCTGATTCCTAGAATGTCGATGTTCACTCTTGCCATCTCCTATTTGACCACTTCCAATTTGCCTTTATTCATGGACCTAACATTCCCAGGTTCCTATGCAATATTGTTTGCTACAGCATCGGACTTCCATCACCAGTACATCCACAAGTGGGCAGTGTTTTTGCTTTGGCTCTGTCTCTTCATTCTATCTGTAGTTACTTCTCCATTCTTCCCCAGTAGCATATTGGGCACCTTCTGACCTGGGGAGTTCATCTTTCAGTGTCTTATCTTTCTGCCTTTTCATACTATGCATGGGGTTCTCAAGGCAAGAATACTGAAGTAGTTTGCCACTCCCTTCTCTAGTGGACCATGCTTTGTCAGAACTTTCAGCCATGACCAATCCATCTTGGGTGGCCCTACACAGCAAGGCTCATTATTTCATTGAGTTAGACAAGGTTGTGTTCCATGTGATCTGTTTAATTAGTTTCTGTGATTGTGATTTTCATTCTGTCTGTCCTCTGATGGATTAGGATAAGGTTATCCGCGAACCTTGAACTTCCAGATGTTCAAGCTGGATTTAGAAAAGACAGAGGAAACAGAGATCAAATTGCCAACATCTATTGGATTATCAAAAAAACAAGATTGTTCCAGAAAAACATCTACTTCTGCTTCATTGACTCTGCCAAAGCCTTTGACTGTGTGGATCACAACAAAGTATGGAAAATTCTTAAAGCAATGGGAATACCAGACCACCTGATGTGCCTCCTGAGAAATCTGTGTGCAGGTCAGGAAGCAACAGTTAGAACTGACATGGAACAACAGACTGGTTCCAAATTGGGAAAGGAGTACATCAAGGCTGTCTATTGTCACCCTGCTTATTTAACTTCTACACAGAATACATCATGTGAAATGCTGGGCTGAATGAAGCACAAGCTGGGATCAAGATTGCTGGGAGAAATATCAATAACCTCATATGTACAGATTACACCACCCTTATGGCAGAAAGCAAAGAAGAACTAAAGAACCCCTTGATGAATGTCAAAGAGGAAAGTGAAAATGTTATCTTAAAAAACTCAACATTCAGAAAACTAAGATCATGGCATCTGGTTCCATCACTTCATGGCAAATAGATGGGGAAGCAATGGAAACAGTGATGTTGGAGAAGACACTTGAGAGTCCCTTGCACTTCAGGGAGACCCAACCAGTCCATACTAAAGGAAATCAGTCCTGAATATTCATTTGGAGGACTGATGCTGAAGCTGAAACTCTATTTTTGCCACCTGATGTGAAGAATGGACTCATTGGAAAAGACCCTGATGCTGGGAAAGATTGAAGGCAGGAGGAGAAGGGATAACAGAAGATGAGATGGTTGGATGGCATCACCAACTCAATGGACATGAGTCTGAGCAAGCTCTGGGAGTTTGTGATGGACAGGGAAGCCTGGAGTGCTGCATTCCATGGGGTCATAGAGTCGGACGTGACTGTGTAACTGAACTGAAGTAAATTTTTGAGTACCCTCGATGTTGACAGATAATGTATATTTTATATTTTTAAATTATGTATAAACCAAACTATCAATAAACTTATACCCAGGGCTCATATTTAACTTTGAAAACTGAAATTATTGCAAATTAAATAAAATATAAATATTAAACTAAAAAAATCAAGAAATTTTAATTTATTGGACTAAGTTGATTTCCAAATATATTTAGCAAAGTGAAATATTCAAAGAAAGTCCTTCTGAACTCCACATGTTATTATCATCTTCCAGTGCTTCATGGTTTACTAACCATACAATATTTTTATAGACCTCTCTGTATCATTTGTTCTTCATTTGTCACGAATATATTTTTTACACTCATTTGCTTCAGTTATTTTTTCCCATTAGATTGCAATACGTACAGTAACACTGCATAATGCCAAATATACATTAGTATAGAAACCAAAACTGTTTGTGTACTTGGTAATTAAAGTGTTATTTGAATAATACAGATCAACACTCTCCAATGAACTTTCTGTAGCGATAGAAATGTCCTGTATCGGCAGTCTGTAACATGGTAGCTACTAGCCACAAAAGGCTAGTGAGAATTTAAAATATGACTAGTGTGACTGAGTTGTAGGAGGAAATGGTATCCCATTCCAATATCCTTGCTTGGAAAATCCCATTGTCAGAGGAGTCTAGCAGGCTATAGTCCATGGAATTGAAAGAGTCAAATATGACTGAGCAAAAGAGCACACACATTGTTACTGAGGAACTGAATTTTATGTTAACAAAAAATTTACATTTAAATTTAAATAATCTTGATGAACGGCTACTATAGTGGTTAGTGCATACTTAGAATATGTTAATTTAAAAAAATTATCATCAAAATAAAAAATTAAATGTTATAATCTCATAAAGAAATATCAGATACTTTAGAACGCACTGATTGCAGCTTGAAAATCAACTGCTGTAGGTGATGATTTCATTAGTTCTGGGTATCAATGTGCCTTGCTGTGTATATTCTCTCAACTTCACGAGTTTTGATCTTACAAGTCTTTGGAAACTTTGATTCAAGAATAGCTCTAGTGTATTTAAAGGAATCACCAGGACAATGGTAATTGAGGCTTTCAAGGAAAATAAACCTAAGGAGAGAAACATCAAAAAACGCTGCCTCTCTGAGTAGCGTATGCAGAACCAGGAAGTGATGAAGCAGTGTGGTCTATATTATGAGAGTAAAAGGGTTACTAAAAATAAAATATACTGTATTTGAAAGTAGCTTAGAGTGTTTTTTTTTTTCCAGGAAAGTGTAATAATCATGTAACATAATGTCAGAGTATGCAAAGTGATGACTTGATATATTCATACATTATGAAATGATAACCACAATAAGGTTAGTAAATACATCCATCACCATCTCACATAATTACTATTTCTTTTTTGTAAGGAGGATATTTGATATTTCAGCAACTTTCAAGTATACCTTATACTATGTTAATTATATATGTACCATGCTATACAGACTTCCCTGGTGGCTCAGACGGTAAAGAATCTGCCTGCAATTCAGGAGACCCAGGTTTAATTCTTGGGTTGGGAAGATCCCCTGGAGAAGGGAATGGCTACCCACTCCAGTCTTCTTGCCTGGGAAATGCCATGGACAGGGGAGCCTGGCAGGCTACAGTCCAAGGGGTCACAAAGAGTTGGACACAACAGACTGACTAATACACACACACACACACACACACACACCCCATGCTGTACTGTAGAGTATTTTAAAGTCTATTTGTTTTTGGTAGTAGGGAATGTCTTTTTCAGGCTTTTCCTGACCTCAAACCTCAATTTATCCCTAAGGAATATGGTATCTCGAAGTCCATGACTAACTTCCAAGTCAGGCCACTTTAGTCAGGCTATGTTTGGAGAGATGGTGGGATTTCAGATGGAGACTTAACAAGGCTGATTCCTGCCTAGGTGTACTACAGGGAATACTTCATTGAGGACTTAATATACATAAGATAAAGTGGAGGTTATACAGTAGTATGCAAGTAAATACCTTCTAAAAAAGATTTACAATTTAGTATGGAGATAAGTTGTAAAGGTGATCCTTTGTAGTTAAAGATTCAAAAAATCATATACCTAGATCCGAGTGTGTGATAAGATGGTTGAAGTTCAGAAGAGGGAGAAATTTGGATGATCTGGAAATGCCAGGAAACCTTCTTAGACTCATGTCTTATGCACTCAGACTTATCTTAAATATTACTTAATCCTATCTATCAGGGTTTATGCCCTTTTAAATTTGTTTTTAAGGTGACTGACACAGGATTAGACATTTACAAATATCCAGTAAATTGTAATAAGATGTGAATAAATAGTATTCAGGGAATTTTTTTAAGAAGTAAAAGAATTAGGAGAAATATCAAGAACTAAAAGTCTATGATAAAATATGAACACAAAAGAAAGAAAGCTGAGAATTTCTACAAATAATGCACTGTAAACATGCTTTCAGGTAGAGGGGAAATATTTTGTTCTTATCTGTTATTATCAAGTTGGTAATGCATATATAGAAATCAAACATATCTGGAGAAAAAAAGGGTAATAACTATAAAGACAAAAGGAAAAAAGAAAAAAGTGCTCTCATTGTAAGTTAACAGTCTGTAAATCAATAGTCTGAATGCTCACACTGAGAAAAGAATGATATTTCCTATTGAAATATGATTTTTTTTATATTGTTAGATCCAGTGTTTAGTACAAAGCTCTATAAAATATTCAAGAGAGCAGGACTCAGGAAGCTGCCAAATCTATTATCCATTCTGAGCATAAGTATGTGGTGTGTCCTTGACCATAGCCCCAAACGATGACCTGTGGGAAGGTGAGCTACTTGCTCTCTTTAGCAGTGCCTGGATCCCCCTGATTCTCTTGAGAGATCCAACATCCTGAATGAAATCAAATACTTACTGACCAGATCATGTTTTGGGGGTCATAAATTCTCTTGGAATAAGTGAAAAAGTATGATAAAAGACCTTGAAAACAAACACTAAACACATTTTGCCTATTGAAGAAAATGAAGTGGAGACCTGAGCACTTTCTGTTGCTGCAAACTTTAATAGTTCGTATCTCCACATAATACAGCAGAAGAGAGACTTTAAACAACAGCAGCGATGCTAAAAGGTAATGCATGCATTCTACTGCAAGCCCTCTGAGCAGGAAGTCAGCCTAATTCTCTGCTTTGAATATCATTGCACCTTGGCAATTCAAGAATTATGAGAAATAAACACCTACATTGAGGTGAGATATGCGAGAGACTGATTGGAGGAAATGCAGGTGAAAGATAAGAGAAAAGGTATCAAGAGTAAGCAAGGAGAACCTTGAGACTGAAATACCAACCTGACACCTGTAAAAGAATAGACGGAAGGAAGGGTTGGATAAGAAGACACTCAGACTGAAGCTCAGTTCTGAGAAAGGTCCATTTGAGCTTAAGAGAGGCTCCTGAGTCAGAATTTCATCCTGCATTAGACACCAGTGTTCTGTTTCAGCCCTCATTGTGTTCAGGTGTACCCTGGGAGCAATCTTGAGGAAGCATGGCCTGGTGTGAATGGTGTGATAGATCTACAGGCATAGCAGTTGAAAGCTGTCAGTCAACACCACTTCTTGAAGGAGATCTGAGTAAGACACCTCCACGGATAATGTGGGCACATGGCACTTGGCTCAGCACCAAATTTTCTTTGAATTCTCTGCTCTGAATTAGGAATTGAAATTTTCCTCAGTAGGAGCTCAAGAAGATTGATTTCTACCAGGATTGTGTTAACTCCCTGCTATCCCAAACATGTTCCTCTAATTGACTCCTACTCATTGCACGTTCTTATTTTGAGCTTTATGTATGAGTACTAGAGACAGATTCTTGAGGAAGATTTTAATATAGGTAAACTTTTTTTGCAGAGACATTGCTTTGCCAGTGAAGAGCCATATAATCAAAGCTATGGTTTTTCCAATAGTCATGTCCAGATATGCAAGTTGGGCCGTAAAGAAGGCTGAGCACTGAAGAATTGATGCTTTTGAACTGTTGTGTTGGAGAAGACTCTTGAGAGTCTCTTGAACTGCAAAGAGATCAAAACAGTCAATCTTAAAGGAAAGCAACCCTAAATATTCATTGGATGGACTGATGCTGAAGCTGAACCTCCAATATTTTAGCCACCGGATGAAAAGAGACAACTCATTGGAAAAGACTCTGATGCTGGGAAAGATTGAGGGCAGGAGGAGAAAGGAGGGACAGAGGATGAGATGATTGGATGGCATCATGGACTTAATGGACATGAGTTTGAACAAACTCCAGGAGTCAGTGAAGGGTGGGGAAGCCTGGCATGCTGCAGTCCATGGTGTCTCAAAGACTTGGATATGACTGAGTGATTGAACAACAACAAACATTTTTTAAAACATAAATTTCTTTAAAGTGCTAGCAAGGTCTTTCTGTAGGCAATATAATAAGGCTTTATAGTTGAAGAACTCAAGGGATGGCCTTCTGAAATGATCTCACCTGTAAGTATATACTACAGCAAGAATCTATAGTACCAATGGGTTATAAAGCCAAAGGCAGTTGCCAAGATTTTGACCACAGGGTTACAAATTCAGGCTTGCAATGTTCAGCTGGGAATGAGATATTTATCCATTGCTCCTCTACTGTGTGTTTATTGTCCTGAGGGACTTAGCACATGTAGCAACCTATCATTGATTTTGGACAACCAGAGTGGTTGAAAGAAGCTGTTTGGATTATTATGGAGAAAACTTTTGGCAGGTGTGTATCCTGAATAAATGAACAAGTTGATAATTACACACCTGGAACTCAAACAGCAGGAATGTAGATAGTGACTTACTGGAATGGAGGCTGATCACTACAGTGGTTTTGGATGAGTCCATGGATGGTTTCTACTTTCTTGTTTTGAATTAATTGGCAGAAGGAACGTGGCTCACAAACCATGGTACTACTCTGAATTATATTACTAATCTCTTCCAACTCTGCATGGATGTGTGTCTGAGTTATATTTTCTATCTAGGTCTAGGCTGCTTTTTACTTGGCATTTACTATTTGTCACAAGAGGATGCAGCAATGATCATACAATTCTCAGAGTAACAGTTTTAGAAAGAATTTAGTAGAATAAAAAGTTTGGATACAATGTTCTTCATTCCAAAGGCATTCATTCATTAACTGCTGTTGAGGAATTAGTATGTGCCAGAATATATGGAAGGTGAAAAATCTTCCATAAATAAATAAGATGTGTCTATACCTTTGAGAAACACAACTTGGAAAAAAATTTTGCAGACAACAACCAACCAGGGTGAAAAGTGTTGGTTTCTGCAGTGAATTCTGACTGATACAGAATCCAAGATGATCATATCTCATTACTGGTTGAAATTCTTGTCTGCACAGTTCTTAGAAAAAGTTTCTCTGCCTAGAAATGTTAGCTAATATTTATTGAGTGCATACTGTGTGAAGGATACTATTCTAAGTGTATATAAATTAATTCAATTTTACATCACAAAATCCTGATGTAGGTACTTTACAGATGAAGAAAATGAGGCATAGAAAGATTAAATATCTTTCCCAACATAAAGCAGTTAGGAGATTTTAATAGTTAGGATACATTCTAAGCAGTTTAGCTTCTAAGCTATAATTGAACTCATTATTCTATGCCACACAATGGTCACAGCTCTTGTCAAGAATTAGAATTAGAACCATCTCTACCCTGTTGCACATTATATATTCCTTTAGATATACAAGCTTCCTATCAAGTTGTTTCTCATATTAGTGCTTTTACACAAACTGTCCCTTCCCTCAACTTTAATTCAATAATGATTTACTTAGCTCTTGTTTTTATGTCATGACGATTCAAGATACTGGGTATTATTACACCTATTAAAATGACAAATGCTGTCTTTGCCTTTATGTTGGTTGCAGATTACAGGGACTTGAAAGCAAATAAGAGAGGTTATAGTGTAGAATGATAAGTGAAAGTAAATAAAGAGTAAATTACAATTGTAGTGTTATCATGAGAACTGAAAAATGTCCAGGAAGCACACATGGGGAGCACAACTTGAGCCTGAAGGATTAGAAGAAGCTGAAAATCTACACAGATAGCTGCATGCCTGGCATTTTCAACACCTTCCCTATGTGGCTAATTCCTAGGCATTGATCAAAGCTTAATTTCTTTCTTGAGAATCCAACCTTTCCCCCAATCTGATTAAGATGCCTTTTATTAAGTCCCCTTAGCAATTTGAACAGAAAGCACTTTATTATCTTGCACTGTTACTGTTTGTTATTGCTTTTGTTTTTTTCTTCCTAGAAAACTGAATGCTTCTCGAGGGCCATAATTATTACTTGCTTATTTTGGTGTCCACTTAATATACTACAGTGCTTGCTTAGCATACGCCTTCTATAAATGTTTGTTAATGAATGAGGAAATAGTTGAGGATGAAGCAAGAAATTAAAAAGTCATCAATTCAGGATGGGTCTTCTATATACCCTGCTAATGATTAAATTTTTTCCCAGATGATCAGAGATCCTTAGAGTTGGCAATAAAAATGATTGTATTTCATTTATATTTTGCAAGGATTTGCATCCTTGATTCAAACTGGTTTGTTAGGTTGCTTAAAACATTATAATGATGAGGTTAAAGCTATAAGTTTCATCTTTGTACAGACCAGTTTGCTTCATTTATGTCTGTAACTAGAGAATACGCTATACAGCTTGGCCAATTGACCTGCAGGTTTATGATTTTGGCTACAAACAAAAGCAAATGAAAAAGCATGTGTGGATCATTGCAAATCAATTTCCATTCATGGAACAACAGCAATCATGTATGTAACCTAGCTGGAGAAGGCAATGGCACCCCACTCCACTACTCTTGCCTGGGGAATCCCATGGATGGAGGAGCCTGGTAGGCTACAGTCCATGGGGTTGCAAAGAGTAGGCCACGACTGAGTGACTTCACTTTCACTTTTCACTTTCATGCATTGGAGAAGAAAATGGCAACCCACTCCAGTGTTCTTGCCTGGAGAGTCCCAGGGACGGTGGAGCCTGGTGGACTGCCGTCTATGGGGTCGCACATGGTTAGACACAACTGACGTGACTTGGCAGCAGCAGCATATAACCTAGCAATGGCAAGCCGATAACTTCATCTTTACCTCTTCAGCATATTATATGCATCATAAGTCCAAGTATAATATTATTTCTCTATTTTATTATACTACATTTGAAAATAAAGCAACAGATAAGCCTCCAGGGTTAACATAATGTGACAATGCACGTCAAATATAATCATAGACTTAGAAAAGTTACTTGAATTAATTAATGTATAATAGCCTCTGAATTGTCAGGAGAATTTTATGATTTATATGTGTTTTGATAAAAAGACTTTCTTTGATTGTCCCCTCTTACATTATTAGTTATATTGTGTTACAAAAGGCTTCTTTATTATTCGATTCTTACTTGAGTAATTTATAGATCATACCATTTTTTTTTTTTTTTTTTAATCTCAGGCTAGGGCCATAAAACTGTTTTCTTCTGAAAACGATTGATCTTGAGGTACTTATAGATATTTAGATAAATTCCACTCTGGACTATGTTTGTAGCAGATACAGTATTAAAATCAGAAAATTTGGATACCTTCAATTTTAAACTTGGTAGGAATAACAAAGTTACTTAGGGTTGTGCACATGTGCTAAATTGCTTCAGTCCCATCCAGATCTTTGCCACCCTATGGACTGTAGCCCACCAGGCACGTCTGTCCCTGGGATTCCCCAGGCAAGAATACTGGAGTGGGTTGCTATGCCCTCCTCCAGTAGTGCCACGTGGGAAGCTCTTGTGTGTGCTAAATTGCTTCAGTTGTGTCTGACTGTTTCCAATCCTACAGACCATAACCCACCGGGATCCTATGTCCATGGGATTCTCCAGGAAGGAATACTGGAGTGGGTTGCCATGCCCTCCTCTAGGAGATATTCTCAGCCCAGGGATCAAACCTGCTTTGTCAGGTAGGTTCTTTACCACTTAGTGCCACATAGGAAGCCAGGGAAGCCCTTGCTGCTGCTACTGCTGCTGTCGTGTCAGTCGTGTCCAACTCTGTGTGACCCCGTAGACGGCAGCCCACCAGGCTCCCCCATCCCTGGGATTCTCCAGGCAAGAATACTGGAGTGGGTTGCCATTTCCTCCTCTAATGCATGAAAGTGAAAAGTGAAAGTGAAGTCACTCAGCGGTGTCTTACTTGTAGCGACCCCATGGACTGCAGCCTCCCAGGCTCCTCCATCCCTGGGATTTTCCAGGCAAGAGTACTGGAGTGGGGTGCCATTGCCTTCTCCAAGGGAAGCCCTTACTTAGGGCTAATTCCCTGGGCGGGGGGTGGGTGGTGGGTAATGGCTATGATTAAAATGACCTTTACGGGCGCTTTGTAGAAAAATGTCAGTAAAATTAGGACAAAAAGCTGAAGACTTTGCATCTGGCAAATTTAAAATATCATGGGTGTTATTTTAGGAGGAATTTCTGGGGAACTAGATTCTCCCCAGAAATATTGTACTTTAGATTTTTTTAAAAAGAGAGTGAGCTTGCCCTGTCAAATGCAGCTTAATCGTTTATCGGGCATTCTTAGTTCATTAGGTTATGGTGCTCCTGAGGCTATTTTTGGTGAAACATATAAGGTGTATAAAGATAAATTTATCCTTGTGCTGTATGTCTGATAAGGAGGTTGAAAAGATTCAATCAGAGATGTGACATGCAGTGATAGACATAGATGGAGCATTGATTTTCACTCCGTGCACAAAAGACAGTTGAGCCTCAGGATCTTGTTGAAAAGGTGCTTTAAATTGTCCACTAAGTAGATATGACTCATGGTTGCAGATATTTGAGCATACTTATCCAAAAATAAACATCATTCAGAATTTAAAGTGATTTTAATATTGATGGAGGATAAAAGAGGAAAATAAAAACCAGCTAGTTTTTACTGAGCTTTACTGTCTTTGTTCACTGTTTTAGTGCTTCAGAGGATAACAGCCTGTAAAGAGCTTCCAGTCCTCCTGAAACTTATACTTATTCAAGAAGAGACATTAATAGACCATAAATGATTCACACACAGTTAATGCTCATCTGCCTTTGTCCCTTCATTTGTCAGAGGCAACACACATTTTCTTCAATTAGGAGAAAAATGAAAGAAAAAAATTTTCCTCATGAGATACAATCAGCCTGGGAATAAAAGATTCTTAAACTTGTAAAAATAATGGAACCTTTTACTTTTCTTCTTAAATGGTATATTAATGGTGAACTTCAAAGTAAAAGGGGAGAAAGAAGAGTGTATCTAGAAGAAATAGAGAAAAAGTAGAGGGTCAATGGTCCCGGTAGTCCAGCCTCAAGGGATGTGTTCTAAACATTTTCAGGGGACACTGAGGACTTGCTATCTGGAGACCCTTGTCTTAGATCATTGTTAAGAAAAAAAAGATTAACTAACATATGAGGCAATGCAGTACCAGATGTTTAAAAGCACCTAGGGAGAGGGGTGTTATGTTTGTTGCTGGGTGGTAGTGCTTGTTAATGTGCTTTGGGGAAGAATTCAGTGATGAAGGTGTCTGATTGGTAGAAAATCGCCAATAACAGGAAGGAGAAAACTTGCTAAATTATGAGTGTCCAGAGAAATGAAACCACACAGTGTCTAATCTGGCCTGTGTGTGCCATTGATCCATACTGTCTCTATTCCCTCAGATATGGGGACTATAAAGTAATAAGCGATAGTGATGTATTTGTCCCCATAAGAGTTTTTTTTTTTTCTTTTTTAGTGGGAACACACTAAATTGTCAACCAAGTGAAGTGAAAAAAGTTTGGCATGGGGATCATTAAATTAAGTCCTTTGCAATTATTGTTTACTGTTTCCTTTAAAAATTAATGTTTGACAACCAAAAATCCATTTAAACATTGGCATTTTAGGTAAATTATAAAGGAGTAAGTAAAATATCATGACAGCATTCATTTACTCTGAATAATTTTGCTATAGCTCTTAAAATTTGCTTTTATTTATAGAAATATTCTTTTTCTTAGTTTCTTTCAAGTTAAATATCCTTATAGCACTGCATTTGGTACTTTCTGTTGTTTAATAGAAGATGGTTGTTTTCACATACCAGTGATTATTAGATGATTCAATGCAATGAAGGGAAGGCCTTCAGATTTTTCACTGTTAGATGCTTTAAAAGATCATAAAATTATAATGATAAAATTAATCATGTCACTTTAAAAAGTATGTCTGTGCATTTTTATCAGAAAAAAATTAGCTTATGGACTTTGTTTCTATTTTTAAAATATTAATGTGCCCTGACATTGAAAAATGAAATGAGATTAAATAACTGTTGTGTCTGGGGTAACAGTATTCCAGACGTTAAAGCTGAGCTGGGAAGATGATGACTGGGAGATAAGTTCACCTACAGCAGCAAGAAAGGTTTCTCATATTTCAGAGATATTTCTATCCCTAAAAACCTCCCCTCAGTAATACAGTAAAGCTTGAACTAATGGGATACCTTAGATTTGATATAATTAAACAAATCAGCTGAGTGCAGGACTGAATTTCCAGCTCTTTGCAGAAATCTCCGCTTTGTAATTTAAAGGACATATAATCCTTTCCATGAACTTGACAAGGTGTATATACTACCATTTCTTTTTTTCTCCTTTGTCACCCCTCACTCCCTTCAGTCCACCAGGAACCCTTACATTCTAACCACTCTGGAAGCCAAGATTATGAGTCCCTAGGCTGAGACTCTTATTCTATGGATAATTTCTTTTGGCCTCCCTGTTGCTGCCAAAGAAGTAGGAGAGAAATGTGTTGCCAGAGCAGTGAAATCCTCTTCTCTTTCAGCAATAATATCTGGCAGGGAGAGGGAGACAGCTCAGGGCTGACTGGTTCACAGTGCCAGGAGGTGGGAGCCCTACAATCGGAAGAATCTCTGGGATGAATCTACACCACTGTGAATTCTGACAGAATGCATTTTATTTGGAATCTGTATCCTTCCTCTATCCTTTTGATATTAATAGTTAATATGATTCATGAATTAAAGAAAATATTTCTTGAATTTTTTTTACTTATTAATGCATTCATTTGATACCTTTCAAATGATCAAATTTACTTTAGCTAATTTATTCTACCTCCTTGAGAAGATGTCCTGTGCTAAGTATGTGAGATTTAGTGACATTCCGGCCCATGGTCTCTAGATTAGGAATTTGGCTTTCATCACTTAATACACTGCTCACAACACACTCAGACCCACTTTAGGGCATACTAGCCTCTGTTAATAATTACTTGTTGACTGGCTGACCTACCAAATAGGCAGTTTATAAATAGACATATATAGGTTAGCCCAAACAGATGCTCAAACAACCATAGAGAAGGAGTAACCTGAAACCCTGGAACCCTGATGGCTCTCTGTAGGGTCGCTGCTTTCCTGTCCTAGTTACAGCTTCTTTGCTTTCTCAACCATGAAGCCATCTTAATTTGGTCCACGATAAAATAGCTGCCTCTTTACACAGTCACTCTGCTTTTCATTGTCCTTTAATCCAAATCATAAATCTATTGGGTCTATATGTAATAGATACATAAAATCATTCATTTATAGTTAGCTTAGTTAACTTCATAGTTAGGGTCCATAGTTAGCTTCATTAGTTGCTGGCTACTTTATCAGCTTACTGGACTTGTTGGTTCTCTCTGAAGACAAAATTGGCATTAATGAAGCTAAAGTAAAGCAATTAAAAACAAAAAACAAGAATATAGAAAGGCACGGGTAAATGAAGACAACACTCATAATATAATGTTATTAAAGTATTTCCCCCAATCATAAGTTTTTCCAATTATCTCTGTACATGTTCTGAAAGTAAGACTGCAGCCAAATTTCTTAGTAGAATACTAAATTCAGTACTTCAGCAAATCTTACTGCACAATGCTTTAATTTAAAAGTATCAAATTTTCATACCATATTTTGTGGACAGTTCAGTTCAGTTCAGTTCAGTCGCTCAGTCGTGTCCGACTCTTTGCGACCCCGTGAATCGCAGCGTGCCAGGCCTCCCTGTTCATCACCATCTCTCGGAGTTCACTCAGACTCACGTCCATTGAGTCAGTGATGCCATCCAGGCATCTCATCCTCGGTCGTCCCCTTCTCCTCCTGCCCCCAATCCCTCCCAGCATCAGAGTTTTTTCCAATGAGTCAACTCTTCGCATGAGGTGGCCAAAGTACTGGAGTTTCAGCTTTAGCATCATTCCTTCCAAAGAAATCCCAGGGCTGATCCCCTTCAGAATGGACTGGTTGGATCTCCTTGCAGTCCAAGGGACGCTCAAGAGTCTTCTCCAACACCACAGTTCAAAAGCATCAGTTCTTCGGCGCTCAGCAAAAATACAAAATGAATGTATGATGATAGAGTTAGGAAAATGCCATCATTTCCCTAAGTTGACTTTGAACTTTTGTCAGACAATTGAACAAGTATCACAACAGTCCCTTATTCTATGTAAGTTTTAAGATTCCTTCATTTCTCCTCTCTGAGGGGTCTCTCCTACTCTATTTTACTCCTGTTATTGAGGCCATCAATTCTAGGGTCTTAGAAATGTCTTATCTCTTCTACCTGTGCTTATTTTTGTCATTTTGCACATGCTTCTGATGCACCATAGCTGTATTTTTAATTTCTATATGATAATAATTTCTTAACAGTGCTGCTCTCTACCAAGGTAAGCATACTCCTGGAACCACACATCAAATACTGAAATATGTGATTACTACATAAATCATTGAATCTCATTATCTCATTCCATGAAAAATACCCTATATCTTTGGCCCCTATGTTAGTCAGATTCTGCTCAGTAACAAAGGAACTATGCAAAGTCTTTAAGAGGGAAGAGTGTAATTCAGGAAACTGGTTATGCAGGTGTTGAAAATCTGAAAGAGCTAATAAAGAAAGATTAGTACTTGCAGGAAGTTGCTGTGGCACTAGTGGTAAAGAACCCCATGCCAGTGCAGGAGAGGTAAGAGACTTGGGATTGATTCCTGGCTCAGGAAGATCCCCTGAAGGAGTCATAGCTACCTACTCCAGTATTTTTGCCTGGAAAATCCCATGGACAGAGGAGCTGGTGGGCTACAGTCCATAGGTTGGTAAAGAGTCAGACATGACTGAAGCAACTTAGCATGCATGCATTCTGTTATTCAAGTCTGGAAAAACAACAGGGAGGAAATCTTATTAATCACAACTTAGAAGTGAGAAGGAGGGATCACTTCCTCAAAAACCCCAGTGGTCTAAAGAAATATCATCACTTCAGGAGCTAATACTGTGGATGAGAAATCACAGTTTCAGAGACTGGGCCCATGGAGGGGGCATCTGATATCCTAATGGGTGCCAGGCAGTTGCTGCTGGGACACTTAAGGGAGTGTGTCAGTGACACACTTGGGGCCACTGAAGCCATGCCTTTTGGCTTGTTCTAGGAGTGCTGGCTTCCTGGATGGGGGGAATGTTCTAGAGCATTTCACTTGGCTCTTCCTACTGTCACATTCAATTTGTCCAGTTGCCAAATAAGTCTGTTGAATTTAATCATTTGATCACTGGAAAGACAATGCATAATGGTTTTGTAGAATTATTTTACTCATTGTGAGAGCTGGGCCAAAATGTTTTATCTCTTGACCTCAATAATCTTTCCCTTTGTTGGTGGACCTCTAATGTTTTGGATACTTCCAAATTAGAATCAACTTTGGGCCAATATTTAATAATCCCTGAAAGATTCCTTTTCCTGTGGAGAGTCATCTGGAATAATTAAGATCCCTTTAAGGCAAGCTTGGAGTAATATTTCAGTATAGTCTTGGGCAGCATCATTGGATTTTTCTTAAAGTGGATTCCATTAGATTGGGTAACTGAGCAAGAAGCCATGAGTCTACATTATAGTGCCCATAAGAACTGGAGTTTGTTATCGAGATCAAGTAATACTTTAATAAGATTTTCACCAGTTTTCTTTCCAGAGATAAGGTGATTAATTAGCCATTACCAAACATCTACAAACCAATGTTCAAATCTTCTGATTGCAGCTCTGGTTCTATTTCCTATTATGTTAGTTTGCCTATCTTAAAAATTCTGAGAGTCCACTATTTCCATTACCACCAGGAATCTGGTTATAACTACAGAATCTCCCACCATCATTCTAACTTTCAGAGGACAAGTGTCACAGTTCTTTGTAATTGATGCAATACAAAATTTTGTTTATTAAGTCATTTCTGAATTCCTGATTATGGACTGTCCTATTCTGTGGAAGACATAGTGAGGTGTGCATTTTCAGGTTATGTGATCTTCCTAAACCTTTTATTTCTTTTATGTTAACTCAGGGAGTGATGACTCAACTTCATTAAAAGCAGCTCACTGATGAGTCTCTATTTCCACCAAACAATCAAATAAACTATTAGAGCTACTCCCCAACTTCTTGGAGTCATACATTAAGTCTAGAATCCTTGGAAAGGTGAAATATATGTGTATATGGGGTAAATTGGGTTTTCCAAGTGGCTCTGTGAGTAAATAATCTGCCTGCAATGCAGGAGACATGGATTCAGTCCCTGGGGTGGAAGATACCTTGGAGAGGGCATAGCTACCTACTCCAGTATTCTTGCCAGAAAAATCCCTTGGACAGAGGAGTCTGGTGGGCTAGAGTGCATAGGGTCGCAAAGAGTCAGACACAACTGAAGAGGCTGAGCATGCATGCATGCACCTGGGGTATATACACATGTATGTGTCTGCTTGCTCATTTATGTCTGACTCCTTGGGATCCCATGAACTATAGCCCACTAGTCTCCTCTGTCCATGAAATTTTTTCCAGGCAAGAATACTAGAGCAGTTTGCCATTTCCTATTCCAGGGGATCCACTCGACCCAGGGATCAAACCTACTTCTCTTGAATTTCCTGCATCGGCAGGCAGATTCTTTACCACTGCACCATCTGGGAAGCCCATATACATATGTATATATTTATAAAAATTGCATCAATAAAGCTGTTTTATAAATGTATATGTATAATTTTATTCTAAGGGTGTTAAACCAAAGAGGACGAAAAAGAACATTGGAGCAGATTCCTAAATATTTTTACTCACTCCAGCACTACTTGTTGAAAGAACTGTTTTGTTGCTCTGTATTTTTAAAACCTTTCAAAGTTTAGGAGTATAAGCTACATTTTTTTTTTTTTTTAGGTCTGGCTCAACAGTTATCTTCCTGGGGTATATTGATATCTGATTACAGTTATAGGATTGGAAGCAATGAATGAAGGTTTATGGTTTGGTCCTTGAGGAATTTCTTGGTAAGGGTTGACAGAAAACAGCAAAATTCTGTAAAGCAATTGTTCTTCGACCAAAAAAAGAAAAAAAGAAGAAAAACTAAAATCATGGCAACCGGTCCCATCACTTCATGGCAAATAGATGGGGAAACAATAGAAACAGTGAGAGTCTTTATTTTCTTGGGCTCCAAAAATCACTGCAGAGGGTGACTGCAGTCATGAAATTAAAAGACAATTGGTTTTGGAAGAAAAGCTATGACCAACCTAGACAGCATATCAAAAACAGAGCCATTACTTTGTAGATTAAGGTTCACCCTATCAAAGCTATGGTTTTTCCATTAGTCACATATGGATGTAAGAGTTGGATTATAAAGAAAGCTGAGCACCAAAGAACTGATGCTTTCAAACTGTGATGTTGGAGAAAACTCTTGAGAGTACCTTGGACTGCAAGGATATCAAACCAGTCAATCTCAAAGGAAATCAGTCCTGAATATTCATTGGAAGGACTGATGCTGAAGCTGAAACTCCAATACTTTGGCCACCTGATGCGAAGAACTGATTCATTGGAAAAGACCCTATTGCTGGGAAAGATTGAAGGCAGGAGGAGAAGGGGACAACAGAGAGAATTCCTGATTATGGACTGTCCTATTCTGTGGAAGACATAGTGAGGTGTGCATTTTCAGGTTATGTGATCTTCCTAAACCTTTTATTTCTTTTATGTTAACTCAGGGAGTGATGACTCAACTTCATTAAAAGCAGCTCACTGATGAGTCTCTATTTCCACCAAACAATCAAATAAACTATTAGAGCTACTCCCCAACTTCTTGGAGTCATACATTAAGTCTAGAATCCTTGGAAAGGTGAAATATATGTGTATATGGGGTAAATTGGGTTTTCCAAGTGGCTCTGTGAGTAAATAATCTGCCTGCAATGCAGGAGACATGGATTCAGTCCCTGGGGTGGAAGATACCTTGGAGAGGGCATAGCTACCTACTCCAGTATTCTTGCCAGAAAAATCCCTTGGACAGAGGAGTCTGGTGGGCTAGAGTGCATAGGGTCGCAAAGAGTCAGACACAACTGAAGAGGCTGAGCATGCATGCATGCACCTGGGGTATATACACATGTATGTGTCTGCTTGCTCATTTATGTCTAACTCCTTGGGATCCCATGAACTATAGCCCACTAGTCTCCTCTGTCCATGAAATTTTTTCCAGGCAAGAATACTAGAGCAGTTTGCCATTTACTATTCCAGGGGATCCACCCGACCCAGGGATCAAACCTACTTCTCTTGAATTTCCTGCATCGGCAGGCAGATTCTTTACCACTGCACCATCTGGGAAGCCCATATACATATGTATATATTTATAAAAATTGCATCAATAAAGCTGTTTTATAAATGTATATGTATAATTTTATTCTAAGGGTGTTAAACCAAAGAGGACGAAAAAGAACATTGGAGCAGATTCCTAAATATTTTTACTCACTCCAGCACTACTTGTTGAAAGAACTGTTTTGTTGCTCTGTATTTTTAAAGCCTTTCAAAGTTTAGGAGTATAAGCTACATTTTTTTTTTTTTTTAGGTCTGGCTCAACAGTTATCTTCCTGGGGTATATTGATATCTGATTACAGTTATAGGATTGGAAGCAATGAATGAAGGTTTATGGTTTGGTCCTTGAGGAATTTCTTGGTAAGGGTTGACAGAAAACAGCAAAATTCTGTAAAGCAATTATTCTTCGACCAAAAAGAGAAAAAAAGAAGAAAAACTAAAATCATGGCAACCGGTCCCATCACTTCATGGCAAATAGATGGGGAAACAATAGAAACATGAGAGTCTTTATTTTCTTGGGCTCCAAAAATCACTGCAGAGGGTGACTGCAGTCATGAAATTAAAAGACAATTGGTTTTGGAAGAAAAGCTATGACCAACCTAGACAGCATATCAAAAACAGAGCCATTACTTTGTAGATTAAGGTTCACCCTATCAAAGCTATGGTTTTTCCATTAGTCACATATGGATGTAAGAGTTGGATTATAAAGAAAGCTGAGCACCAAAGAACTGATGCTTTCAAACTGTGATGTTGGAGAAAACTCTTGAGAGTACCTTGGACTGCAAGGATATCAAACCAGTCAATCTCAAAGGAAATCAGTCCTGAATATTCATTGGAAGGACTGATGCTGAAGCTGAAACTCCAATACTTTGGCCACCTGATGCGAAGAACTGATTCATTGGAAAAGACCCTATTGCTGGGAAAGATTGAAGGCAGGAGGAGAAGGGGACAACAGAGAATGAGATGGTTGGATGGCATCACCAACTCCATAGACCTGAGTCTGAGCAAGCTCTGAGAGTTTGTGATGGACAGGGAAACCTGGTGTGCTGCAGTCCATGGGGTCGCAAAGAGTAGGACAGCTGGGAAAGATTGAAGGCAGGAGGAGAAGGGGACAACAGAGAATGAGATGGTTGGATGGCATCACCAACTCCATAGACCTGAGTCTGAGCAAGCTCTGAGAGTTTGTGATGGACAGGGAAACCTGGTGTGCTGCAGTCCATGGGGTCGCAAAGAGTAGGACAAGACTGAGCAACTGATCTGAATGGAACTGAATATAATGTTCATATAATTTTTATTTCCTTTCTTATTCCCTCTCATAACATAAATACGTTTTCTTTACATGACTATATTTAAGATATGAGATATCAAGAAGGAGGGTAACCATCACTTTCCTCTACTTCCTCATCTGGGGAAGGGGTTAGGGTATTTTCAACTTCAAAAAAGAGAGTTGTATCATGTTAGGTGGATTTTGACCTTGGTTGCTTTTATTTGGAGATCATATATGGTTTAAGGAGATGCATATAGGTGCCACAGGAAGTGGGCTAGAAGAAGCACAAGTTGGAATCAAGATGCCGGGAGAAATATCAATAACCTCAGATATGCATATAACACCACTGTTAAGGCAGAAAGTGAAGAACTAATGGGCCTTTTGATGAAAGTGAAAGAGGAGAGTGGAAAAGTTGGCTTAAAACTCAGTATTCAATAAACTAAGCACCGAAGAATTGATATTTTTGAACTGTGGTGTTGGAGAAGACTCTTGAGAGTTCCTTGGCCTGTAAGGAGATCAAACCAGTCAATCGTAAAGGAAATCAGTCTTAAATGTTCATTGGAAGGACTGATGTTAAAACTGCTGCTGCAAAGTCACTTCAGTCATGTCTGCCTCTGTGCGATCCCATAGACGGCAGCCCACCAGGCTCCCCAGGCCCTGGGATACTCCAGGCAAGAACACTGGAGTGGGTTGCCATTTACTTCGCCAATGCATGAAACTGAAAAGGGAAGTCGCTCAGTTGTGTCTGACTCTTAGCGACCCCATGGACTGCAGCTTACCAGGCTCCTCTGTCCATGGGATTTTCCAGGCAAGAGTACTGGAGTGGCATGCCATTCCCTACTCCGGATGTTAAAGCAGAAACTCCAATACTTTGGCCACTTGATGCAAAGAGCTGACTCATTTGAAAAGACCCTGATGCGGGGAAAGATTGAAGGTGGGAGGAAAAAGGGACAACAGAAGATGAGATGGTTGGATGGCATCAGTGACTCGATGGACTTGAGTTGATGATGGACATGGAGGCCTGATGTGCTGCAGTCCATGGGGTCGCAAAGAGTCGGACATGACTGAGCAACTGAACTGAACTGAACTCAGCTGATATAGGTGCTAAGTTGACAAGGGTAGAATTTTGATGGCTTATTTTATGTCAGTTTGACTGGATAATGAGTGAGCTGATATTGGTTACACATTATTTCTAGATGTGTCTGTGAGGGTGTTACTGAATGAAATTAGCATTTGACATGATGACCACCATCGCTTTAGCTTTAGACTCTTACTACTCTTACTACCATCACATCACCACTTCTTTTCTTGTGGTTCAGTTCAGTTCAGTCACTCAATCTGTCCAACTCTTTACAACCCCATAGACTGCACCATGCCAGGCTTCCCTGTACATCACCAGCTCCCGGAGCTTGATTAAACATGTTCATCAAGTTGGTGATGCCACCAACCATCTCATCCTCTGTTGTCCACTTTTCCTCCCACCTTCAGTCTTGCCCAGCATCAGGGTCTTTTCCAATGAATGAGCTCTTTGCATCAGGTGGCCAAAGTATTGGAGTTTCATCTTTGGCTTTAGTCCTTCCAAAGAATGTTCAGGACTGATCTCTTTTAAGATTGACTGGTTTGATCTCCTTGCATCCAAGGGACACTCCAGAGTCTTCTCCAATACCACAGTTCAAAAACATCAATTCTTCATTGCTCGACCTTCCTTATGGTCAAACTCTCACATCCACAAATGACTACTGGAAAAACTATAGCTTTGACTAGATGGACCTTTGTCTACAAAGTAATGTTTCTGCTTTTTAATATGCTGTCTAGGTTGGTCATAGCTTTTCTTCCAAGGAGCAAGTGTCTTTTAATTACTAGTCGCTCAGTCGTGTCTGACTCAGCGACCCCATGGACTGCAGCCTCCTAGGCTTCTCCATCCATGGGAGTTTCCAGGCAAGAGTACTGGAGTGGGGTGCCATTGCCTTCTCTGGTGCTATAGCATGAGCTAATTCATAATAATAAATTTCTTAAAACATATATATATTTATAACCATATGATTTAATGTTATTAATCTTATTAATATTGTCTCTCTGGAAAACTTTAACAGCTTCTAAAAATATTGCATAGTTTTATAGTATATTAATAATGAAACTTGTATACTCAAATTGTGAGTACTGGGTAAAGGATTGTATTCTTACCTTATGTTTAGTACAAATTTAACAGTGCATGGGGAATGGAGCTTCATGAATTAAGTTGTATTTGCCTTGCCCTGTGTCACCTGTATTAGTTAGTCCTTGTTCTCATCTTAACTTTGCTTTTTCATCTCTGTATCCAAAAATCCCAGGAGATATTAATCTATTTTTCTCATACATACACATACAGATACACCCAAACATATAAATATACACTTTGTCTACCTTCTGATTGTCAGTTGTCTGGAATTGTTCCCATTCTTTACCCATCCAGGAGATTTCTCTTTCCAATTTAAATGAGAGCTTCCTATGTGGCTCAGTGGTTAGAATCTGCCTGCCAATGCAGGAGACACAGGAGACGTGAGTTTGATCTCTGGAAGGGGAAGATCCCCTGGAGTAGGAAATGGCAACCCAGTCCAGTATTCTTGCCTGGAACATTCCTTGGACAGAGCAGCCTGATGGACTACAGTCCATAGAGTTGCAAAGAGTCAGACATGACACTTCTCTAGAACAGAGAGTTTATCTTATGATTTGGTTTTGTCCTTCATAATATCTAATGTATGTTTTAGGACACAGCAGGTATCCTATATTTGTTGGATAAAGCATTGATAACTACACTTGATACCTTCTCTGTATACAGTCAAATCTAGGTATTTTGTTACTCTGTCTTAGTATCACAGAAGCAATATTTAGAAGCACTGAACATGGGCTAGGTGCAAAGTGTTTCCTCATCAAATCAGAATGACTTCTTGTTCATCTCAAAGTAGAGAGTACTTAAATTTTCACATTTCCTGATTCAAGTGAAAAACGACTTTAATCTGAGATATCTGTGGGTGTTTGTATTTAGCTTGAGTAAATGTTTTATGTTTTGACATTTAATTATGGTGTATTTTGGATACATATTTAGATTTCTATTTACCACAATATACATTGAATTGTAGAGATAAAGAGTTTGAGTGTAACAGATGGTAACTTAAGCTCTAAGATAAAATAGATAGATGTTAATGCCATGCACTGTTTTTATTATTAGAATTTCCATACCCAGTAAATCTTTGTCATTGTTAAGACTCAGTGAAAATGAGAGGTGCTTTGGAAGTTGCTTGGACATGCAATTTCAATATAATTTGATTTTTCTAGGCTCCAAAATCACTGCAGATGGTGATTGCAGCCATGAAGTTAAAAGACACTTACTCCTCGGAAGAAAAGTTATGACCAACCTAGACAGCATAGTAAAAAGCAGAGATGTTACATTGTCAACAAAGGTCTGTCTAGTCAAGTCTATGATTTTTCCAGTGGTCATGTATAGATATGAGAGTTGGACTATAAAGAAAGCTGAGCGCAGAAGAATTGATGCTTTTGAACTGTGGTGTTGGAGAAGACTCTTGAGAGTCCCTTGAAATGCGAGGAGATCCAATCAGTCCATCCTAAAGGAGATCAGTCCTGGGTGTTCATTGGAAGGATTGATGTTGAAGCTGAAACTCCAATACTTTGGCCACCTCATGTGAAGAGCTGAATCATTGAAAAAGACCCTGATGCTGGGAAAGATTGAGGGCAGGAGGAGAAGGGGACGACAGAGGATGAGATGGTTGGATGACATCACCAACTCAGTGGACATGGGTTTGGGTGGACTCTGGGAGTTGGTGATGGACAGGGAGGCCTGGTGTGCTGTGGTTCATGGGGTTGCAAAGAATTGGACACAACTGAGTGACTGAACTGAATTGTAAAAATAACTACTACAAAAAGTGACACATGCCCATAATAAAATAATTCAAGTTATAGAAAAGAGAAAGTAAAAATGTTCCTAAGCTGCATAATTCAGAAAACATGATTAATTAATATTTTTGTAACTATCCTTCCAAACACATCTCTCTGCACACATATACATATAAGTAAATACATATATATTTTAAATGAAATACTATGTTGCATATGATGTTTTAAGTTGCCTTTGACTCCATACAGTNGAAAAGAGAAAGTAAAAATGTCCCTAAGCTGCATAATTCAGAAAACATGATTAATTAATATTTTTGTAACTATCCTTCCAAACACATCTCTCTGCACACATATACATATAAGTAAATACATATATATTTTAAATGAAATACTATGTTGCATATGATGTTTTAAGTTGCCTTTGACTCCATACAGTATTATTGACTATTTGCTATGTCAATAGAATAGGGGAACCTCTTGTTTCTAATGTTCATTTTCCATGTGTTTAAATAAGGGCATGTAGGTTATTTTCATTTCCTTTCTAGTATAAACAATTAGATAGAAAAAAATTTTGCCCCAATTCAATTTCTCATCTTGTCCTATTCTTAGTTGAGTTTATTCATTTATACATTCATTCATTTAATATTCATTTATTAGCTTCAGCCATAACAGTCACTGAGATGCTGCAGGATTATTTAACAATAATCCAGTTAGACAAAAATCTCACCTCTAGTGAATTAATAGGTGTACATGTTTAATGATGTGATATGCATTTTTAAATTTACCTGTAGAAATATACTAATGTAGGTGTCTTCCTTGGTGGCTCAGACAGTAAAGAATCTGCCTACAATGCAGGAGACCTAGGTTCAGTTTCTGGGTTGGGAAGATCCCCTGGAGAAGGGAATGGCAACCCAGTCCAGTATTCTAGTCTGGAGAATCCATGGACAGAGGAGCGTGGTAGTCTACAGTCCATGGGGTCGCAAAGAGTCTGACAGGACTGAGCTTTCGCTTTCAGGTGTCTACCAACTTTACAGGAAAGAATCTGTTTACATAAAATAATTCCAGTTTTTGTTATACTTCCAAGTTTGGTGAGTGAAATGGGATCTTTTAGATGTTTATATGTTTCTTTTATGGAAGTTGAATACTTTTTCATGGGCATATCTTCATTTGTATGTTGCATAACCACATATTTATATTAAGATATTTCATGGGCATATCTTCATTTGTATGTTGCATAACCACATATTTATATTAAGCTTTTTTCTAATGATTAGTAAGAATCTTTGTGTATATTAGTAGTAATCTACTTTCAGTCATAATATTGTTGAATATGGCAAATATTGTTGAATATGATGTGAATAAAGTATATAGTACGTAGCCTTTTAATGACTGGCTTATTTTGCTCAACATTATGCTGTGAAATTCATTTATGTTCTTGTGTTTGGTTGTAGTCACTCTCATTGCCATATATACTTTTTTTAAATGATGATACCAAAATTTATCTTCCTGTTTTACAGTTGTAGACATTTCAGTTGTTTCTAATTTTTTATCCTGCTATTAATATTCTTGTACATGTCTTCTGGTAAATATTGGCTCATCATTCTGTGATTATATATCTAGAAATAAAGTAATTGTCATAGGAACTTCCATGTTCAGTGTTCAGTAAAAGATTCTGCCAGTTTTTCTGAAGTGGTTGTTCCAGCTTTCACTTTTGAGTTCTGCTTTTTATACTTTTTTTTTTTTAACTTTTACTTTATTTTACTTTACAATACCATATTGGTTTTGCCATACATTGATATGAATCCACCTTTAAGCAAACAATTTGGTGAGTATGTAGCAGTATTGCATTTGGGTTTTAATTAGTGTTCCGTAATAATTAATGAAGTTGAACAAACACATTTTCATGTGTGTATGGACCTTGAAAACACTTCAAAATACAGAGTTTCATGTCCCATTACAGACCTGCAATACCAGAATCTCCAATGACAGGAACTCAACAATCTGTACTTTTAAGAGCTTACCAACTGTCAGCATTTATAGAATTATTGAGCATAAATGTAATTTTATTAGAATAGGAAAATATCCAGCTTGTATTGTAGTTAAACCTACAGGAAAATTTGATGTTTCTATTTAAGAGAAATACAAAAGTTATGGTGAAAAACTGTAAAAATTACACTCATTCTATTATGAATTTTGGATACATAATATATCAAAGGCTGTTACTGGGACTTTTCATTTGCCATAAATTAGGAGACAATTCACCATGGATCTCTCACATTTCTGCATGTCTTGTGAGCGGAGGCCTTGTTTGTTCTTGTTCTGAACTATCCTTTCAAGGGTACTTGTATGGTGAACAGCCTTTGAAAATAGAATTAGTATTTCCCATGAGCAAAGGGAAGGGTTATTTACTCTTCAACATAATAAACATGTCCCTTTTTGGTAAAGATCAAGCAGGTTTACCATCCATTATATAAGGTTCAGATTGCCTAAGTTTGACTTCTTTTCCTGAAATGCAACCTAATGTGTGTACAGGCACACATATCTCTCTGTATGTCAACCTATGGAAACTGTGATTCAGACAATTTAGAAAATGCTAGTACCCTGGCTACTGCTCATATTATCAGTAATGAGAGGCTGGTATCAGTGAACTTGTGGCATGCTCTGCTCTTAATTTGCAAGTAAAGTAAAATCTCAGACACTTTCAAGGTTTTCAGTATTTTTTACTTTTTCAAATTTCACTTATTTAATGCTTATATTATGCATTGAGTAAAATATTGGTTGAGATAACTAACTTTAATGAAGCATTATAGGTAAGGCAACTAATATGTCTTTTAGGTTTCAGTTCAGTTCAGTCACTCAGTCGTGTCTGACTCTTTGCGACCCCATGAACTGCAGCATGCCAGGCCTCCCTGTCCATCACCAACTCCCAGAGTCCACTCAAACCCATGTCCATTGAGTCAGTGATGCCATCCAACAATCTCATCCTCTGTCATTCCCTTCTCCTCCTGCCCTCAATCTTTCCTAGCATCAGGGTCTTTTCCAATGAGTCAGTTCTTTGCATCAGGTGGCCAAAGTACTGGAGTTTCCAGAACTAATTTCCTTTAGGATAGACTGGTTGGATCTCCTTGCAGTCCAAGGGACTCTCAAGAGTCTTCTCCAACACCACAGTTCAAAAGCATCAATTCTTCACCGCTCAGCTTTCTTCACAGTCCAACTCTCACATCCATACATGACCACTGGACAAACCATAGCCTTGACTAGATGGATCTTTGGTGACAAAGTAATGTCTCTGCTTTTTAATATGCTGTCTAGGATGGTCATAACTTTCTTTCCAAGGAGTAAACATCTTTTAATTTCATGGCTGCAGTCACCATCTTCAGTGATTTTGGAATCCCCAAAAATAAAGTCAGCCACTGTTTCCCCATCTATTTCCCATGAAGTGATGGGACCGGATGCCATGATCTTCGTTTTCTGAATGTTGAGCCTTACGCCAACTTTTTCACTCTCACTTTCATCAAGAGGCTCTTTAGTTCTTCTTCACTTTTTACCATAAAGGTGGTGTCATCTGCATATCTGAGGTTATCGATATTTTCCCCTGCAATTTTGATTCCAGCTTGTGCTTCCTCCAGCCCAGTGTTTCTCATGATGTACTCTACATATAAGTTAAATGAGCAGGGTGACAATATACAGCCTTGACATACTCATTTTCCTATTTGGAACCAGTCTGCTGTTCCATGTTCAGTTCTGTTGTTTTCTGACCTGCATACTGTTTTCTCAAGAGACAGGTCAGGTGGTCTGGTATTCCCATCTCTTTCAGGTTTACTTTTAGGATAAATGTGTATAAAACAGTATATTAGAGTATATTGACACAGTACACTTATTTCCTGGTTGTTGTTGAGTTGTTAAGTTGTGTCTGACCCTCTGTGACCCTGTGGACTGCAGCATGCCAGGCTTTGCTGTCCTTCATTATTGCCCAGAGTTTGCACAAACTCATGTCCATAGAGTTGGTGATACCATCCAACAATTCTATGGTTTAGAAAAGCAAAAATTCTTGTCACTTATTTTATCAACTTCTTGTACTATGCTTGAAATCCTATCTAATTTATGCAATTTAAAATATTCTTCTGTAGACAAGTTGATGAATGCTTTAAAGAGATAATATACTTTATTTATTTAGTATAAATTTAGACTAAATATTATGAATGGTATCTCCAAATTATGGTGCCAGAGTTTAATGAGGTGTAATCATAGGTCCTAAGATATTTATTTGAAGAGCAAGAAGCTTACTGTACATCCTTAAAGTATTTTATGTATGATGATGACTGACACAACCCATTATAGAATTTGAATAAGCCTAATTGTCCCAGAAAAATAATTGAAAATAATCCTTTAGATGTCAAAATATAGCAATTTATCATCTGATTCTATCCACTGTTATTTAAAGCCTTTCCTAGGTACAGACATGGTTTTTTGGTGGCTCATTAGTTACATCACCAGGAAAGCAATATTTTTAGTACTGTTCAAGATGGAGACTTTATTCTCAATATGTTGAAATATAAATTGTAAAAGAACATTGACATTAAAACAATGTAGTATTATCAGAGTTAAATGGATGTTTTGCTAATGAAAGGGTAAAACTGAAAATAGATAGAAGCAATGATAATTAATCAGCTGTATTTCTGAATATTTCTGTAAACATTAATTATATTTTGGGAAGCTTCTTTGATTACTAGTACATGTATCATTCAACTGACGATAGACCAATAATAACAACAACTCTATTTTTAGAGTTCGCTGGATCTTAAAATGAAAGGTAATTGAAGGGCATAAGGTCAAAGTGAATCAAATCAGGAGGAACACAATGAACCCTTGGGTTAGATTAGCACAGATCAGTGTATATTTCTGTGCAGTTGCTAAAACTGAGATGCAAAGTTGCCTCTAAGATATACCAGGTTAAACAAAGATGGAGATGAAATCACTTCCAAGTTTTAGAGTATTCATGAGTTAAATCCAATCAGCTTATTAGAGAAGCATCACTCTTCTTGTCCTTGACATATGCAAAATTATCTGAGTGAGCTTTCTATTTAAATTGTCCAAAGATACAAGGAAAAAGTACAACTTGTTACAGTAGTTCACTGAGGGACTGCTGCATCAGAATGTGGTACACATTCTCAAGACTTGAATATGAATATTAATGTTCAGTGTTAATTTGAAAGCCATGAAGTAGTGGGTAGACTGCCTATCCTTCAGAACATCACCAGTAAATAGTATGTCTGGCAATTGGGCTTTTGACAAGGGTTAAATAGCTCATAACTCAGGGTTATATTTTCCGGCAAGAACCTGGGAGCCAGATAGGTATTATATAGATATAGATATTATAACAGATAATACCTATGCATGTGTGCCAAGTCACTTTAGCAGTGTCCATGTCATTGCAACCCCATGGACTATCTTCCACCAGGCTCTTCTGTCCATGGAATTTTACAGGCAAGAATACTGGAGTGGGTTCCATTTCCTCCTCCAGGGGATCTTCCCCACCCGGGGATCTTCCCGACCCAGGGATTGAACTTGGGTCGCATATGTCTCCTGCATTGGCAGGAAGATTCTTTACCACCAGCACCATCTGGGCAGCCCTATATAATATCTATAGTCATTATAAAGATTACATAGATATTATATAATGTCTATCTAATTTTTAATGTTCTTATGTATTCAGTTGTGTCTGACTCTGTGATCCCATGGACTGTGGCCTCCCAGGCTCCTCTGTCCATGGGGATTCTCCAGGCAAGAATACTGGAGTGGTTTGCCATGCCCTCCTCCAGGGGATCTTTGGGACCCAGGGATTGAACCTGCCTCTCCTGTGTCTCCTGCATTGACAGGTGGATTCTTTACCAATGAGACACTTGGGAACCCAATCTTTAACGTTATGATATAAACATTAGAATATTATATATATATATATATTCACATATATATACACACATGCATGTGTGTGTGTGTATAATGTTTAAATGAGTTGTGTGTGTGCAGTCAGATGGCAAAGGGCAGGCTTAAGGTGTTCCTGAGAAATAAAGAAGAGTAAGGGAATCACCTGCCTGTATTTCACTTCCTCTTGGAAGAGATAGAAAATATATGTATGGGCAGAACCACCTATATACTATTTAGATATCAACAGAACCTAAAATATTCTATTACAATATACTTTTGAAATATAATAGTAGATTTCCACTTAAGGTTACAGTCTGCTTTTTGCTTTGTATCTGATTCATTTAGTGAGGGTATGAACCTAAATAGTCCACTGTAGATGGTTAGAGGATACTATTTCTCCACTTTGTATTGAATAGGAATGAAGACTTTTGAGAAAAGATTTTTTTTTTCCATCAGCACAGAGGTCATTTTCTTGTTTTTCCTTTTGGGTATTTTTGCTTTGCTTTATGACTAGCACTTGAAACATGATAGATTTATTTGTAAAGTATCCTCTTTCATCTGCAAAGAAAAATTTCTTACTGCCTCAGGAGCTCAGGTGCTTTTTTCTTTTTCTGCTTAAATCCTTTTTTTATTCTCTATCATCTCATCATACTTAAAGTCATGCATTGAACTTTCAGCTTGTTTCATTGCTGTTTGAATTAGAAATAGTCCTTAAGAGCCTATTGCTGCAAACTTTCTTGTGAGCTTAGACTTTACGTTGCTCTTGTGGTGGAGGAAAAGTTAAGAGTATCTTCCTCTTTCTCTTCCCAATTCTGTTTCAAGCCTGGAGGGATATTAATATTTGATTCTTTGGGATTTCTAGGGCTAAAAAGATAACTCTGACTTCAAAGTCCAGCAAATTCCATTAATGTAAATTTTTTCATATTAATGATTGTATTACAAGGAACACATAATACATCATTAATATGAAAAAAATTTAAAAAGCTGAACAGTAAAAACAATTACAAGGAATGCAGGCATTTAATCAAAATCAATCAAGTAGGATAACTTTTAATAATTTCTAAGTAAAAATAATATAGCTTATAATGAGACTTTGAAATCCTCCACTGCATTTTATTGTTGTTTAGTCGCTAAGTCATGTCTGACTCTTTGCAACCCCATGGACTGTAGCCTGCCAGGCTCCTCTGTCCATGGCAATAATACTGAAGTGAGTAGACATTTCATTGTCTAGGGGATCTTCCCCACCAGGGAGTGAATCCATGGCCCCTGCTGCACCCCTGCACTGCAGGCAGATTCTTTACCCCTGCTAACAGATTCTTTACCACTGCTAGCAGATTCTTTGAGTCTCCTACTAACTTCAGCCACTTAACAGACAGAGACAGTAAAAGCTCAGGGGTAGTAGTCCTTCCCGTTCCATTTTTAAGAGTTATTCTTGGGCCTTCACTAGTGGTTCAGTGGTTAAGAATCTGCCTTTTGTATACACCCCGTGGTGGATTCATGTCAATGTATGGCAAAACCAATACAGTATTGTAAAGTAAAATAAAGTAAAAATAAAAGTAAAAAAAAAAAAAAAAAGAATCTGCCTTTCAATGCAGGTGGCACGGGATTGATCCCTGGTTGGGGAATGAAGATCCCACATGCTTCTAGGCAACTAAGCCCTTGGGCAGCAACTATTGAGCCTGCATTTGGGTGCCACAACTAGAGAGAAGCCCACTTCCCACAGGGAAGATCCTGTGTACCATCAGCTAAGACATGACACAGCCAAATAAACATGAAAAAATAGTCGTTTCTTGCTCACTGCTGGCTTTGACATGAAGAAACTGAGGATCCTATTTGCCCTCCTTTTCTTTTCTTTATGACTCATAAAGAGGAGTATTGATTTTTTTTTCTAAATAAAACTTTATTTTTTTAAAATTTTACTTTATTTTACTTTACAATACTGTATTGGCTTTGCCATACATCAACATGAATCCACCATGGGTGTACACATTGATCTTGTTACACCAAATTTTTTGAAAGATCTGTCTGAGTTAAACATAAGCTTTTTTTAATCATTCTCTTTCTTCCACTGATTTATGCTTGAATGTCCAATTAGATTGGGGATTTAAAAGTTTAGACTTTGGAGGCCAAAATAGAACAACTTTATGGAGCACCAAAGAACTGATGCTTTTGAACTGTGGTGTTGGAGAAGACTCTTGAAAGTCCCTTGGACTGCAAGGAGATCCAACCAGTCCATTCTGAAGGAGATCAGCCCTGGGATTTCTTTGGAAGGAATGATGCTCAAGCCGAAGCTCCACTACTTTGGCCACCTCATGCAAAGTGTTGACTCATTGGAAAAGACTTTGATGATGGGAAGGATTGGGGGCAGGAAGAGAAGGGGACGACAGAGGATGAGGTGGCTGGATGGCATCACTGACTCGATGGATGTGAATCTGAGTGAACTCCGGGAGTTGGTGATGGACAAGGAGGCCTGGCGTGCTGTGATTCATGGGGTTGCAAAGAGTCAGACACGACTGAGTGACTGAACTGAACTGAACTGATGGTGTATTTTGACTTAATTCTATTTTACTTAAGGAAAATGATTTTTCTAGATAGTCAAAGTACTGGAGTTTTACAATAATGTATTGGCTATACATTCTTCTGATAATGACATAGCTTTCTGCTTTGCTTGGCTTGCGTGTGTGCTCACTTGTGTCTGACTTTTTGTGACCCCATGGACTGTAGCCTACCAGGTTCCTCTGTCGAAGGAAATTTTCCAGGTGAGAATACTGGAGCAGGTTGCTGTTTCCTACTCCAGGTTGATTACTTCTCCACTGGCGATTTTGGAGAAAGGGGAATGAGGTGGTCAAGGCAGAATTTCAGTATTCCTTGGTCCTTTACATAGTACCATCTTAGCCGCACACCTTAGTAGTGTCCTATTATCATGGATTTCATGAGATCATAATGTGAGTTTGCTGTTTCTCTGAGCGAATACCTTGTGTTGCTATACTTGGATTGAGGTAAGAAAGTGGTTATTCTTAGGCATAGTTGCTGACATTGACTATATTGATAAGATTTTCTAAATGATTACTATCAAAATAAAAATTGAACAAGTAAGAAAATTGATTTGTTCAGATTACTTCAATAAGGGAAATACTCCAGATCCGAAGTTCAGAGTGTCTCAACAAGTGGTATTGCCTTAAGTTTTAAGAGGAGAGATAAAAAAGTGGTAGAGGGGATGACTTATATTTGGGATTGCTTTGCAAGAAAAGGAAGACTTAGTTATCTGAAAAGGAAATATTTTTCTCTGTGTTATTTGGCTCTAATCTAGCTAATCAGTTGTAAGATGAAATTTGGGTAGTTGGAATGTCTGAGTCAGTTTTTGTCAACAGGTTCAAGCAAAAGAGGGCACGACCATTACTCCTTGTCAGCCCCAACTCCTGCTCAAGACAAACACTGTTTTAAAATAATCTTAGGGTTTTGGGTCAACAATAGGTGATATAGTCCATATAGTCAGCAATTTCTTACTGGATTGTTCTTGGAGAAGTAGCTGAAGCATCTCTTATGCTCTGACATCTGTCTGTAATTCAAAAAACATTCTGGAGGCAAAGTATTTAATTAAGACCTATTAAAAGAAGGGGCTTCCCAGGTGGTACTAGTGGTAAAGAACATGCCTGCCAATGCAGGAGACATAAGAGGCATGGGTTTGGTCCCTGGTCAGGAAGATCCCCTGGAGGAGGGCATGGCAACCCACTCCACTTCTTGCCTGCAGAATCCCATGGACAGAGGAGCTTGACAGGCTGTGGTCCATAGGGTGACAAAGAGTCAGACATGACTGAAAAGACTTAGCACACCCACAAGCTATTAAAAGAAGCAGAAAAATAATCATTAGAGGTGATAGGGAGGAATAAAATCAAGACTTGCAGCAAGCTGGCAACCATTTTAGTGACTCCTGGGAAATTGATGTGGAAAGGGCCCTTGATAATATAATGACTATGGTGGCAATGCAATAAATTTCTTGGTTACAATCTCAAATGTTCTTGTGTACGATGTGGAGGTCAGAGAAGTTTTTGGAACAAACATGCAACAATTGCTTCTGACTACAGGGTATATCTTCCCTCTGGTGCCCAGAATCATTTGAAGTACTGGTTGGTTGTGGAGTTTGTACATTGAATCTCTTGAAGTTATAAAGGGAGGATGCCAATGATTTTGTGTGTGTGTGTGTGTGTGTGTGTGTGTGTGTGTGTGATGCTGTCCACTTTAATGATTATTTCCTTTCATGGGGCATGGAAGCCACTTTTGGAGTGGCTCATACTACAGTACATACTCCAGTTGCTCTGGGTACCATGTCACCCCAAGTGTGGTTGCATGTAGCCATCAGGTTCTCCCAAGCAATGAACTTTCCTTTCAAGGGTGTCTTCAAATCCAGAGTAAAAGGAAGAGTATGGGGAGGGGGTGTGGGGCCAATATGGTTGAATGGGAAGACCCTGAGGTCATCTCCTCCTTCAGGCACACCAAAAGTACACCTATTCACAGATCAAATATTGATGAGAAAGACTGATTTCTAGTAAGAAAAGTCATCTACAACTAAAGATGTAAAGAGAATCACAACAAGATGAATAGGAGGGGCAGAGAAGCAGTAAAGTTAAGACTCACACTGGGTGGATGACCCACAAATTGGGAGATAATTGCAGTTGCAGAGGTCCTCCCCAAGAAGCAAGGCGTCTGACCCCCACATCAGGCTCTCCAGCCCAGGGATCCTACACTGGAATGAGTTCCTAGAACATTTTTCTTTGAAGGCCACTGGGATTGTATTTCCACTTGGCTTGCTGCTTGGCTTAGCCTGAGTTGATTACGCCAAAGCCTTTGGCTGTGTGGATCACAACAAACTGTGGAAAATTCTTAGAGAGATGGGAATACCAGACCACATGATCTGCCTTCCAAGTAATCTGTATGCAGGTCAAGAAGCAACAGAACAGAACACAGAACAACAGACTGGTTCCAAATCGGGAAAGGAGTATGTAAAGGCTGTATATCATCACCCTGCTTATTTAACTTATAGGCAATGGCACCCCACTCCAGTACTCTTGCCTGGAAAATCCCATGGATGGAGGAGCCTGGTAGGCTGCTGTCCATGGGGTCGCTGAGGGTCGGACACGACTGAGCGGCTTCACTTTCACTTTTCCCTTTCATGCATTGGAGAAGGAAATGGCAACCCACTCCAGTGTTCTTGCCTGGAGAATCCCAGGGATGGGGGAGCCTGGTGGGCTGCCGTCTATGGGGTCGCACAGAGTCAGACATGACTGAAGTGACTTAGCAGCAGCAGCAGCAGTTAAATAGTTGATTCAGTTAAATGTAAAAGTTAACATTTAAATTATACATCATGTGAAATGCTGGGCTGGAGGAAGCACAAGCTGGAATCAAGATTGCTGGGAGAAATATCAATAACCCCAGATGTGCAGATGACACCACCTTTATGGCAGAAAGTGAAGAACTAAAGAGCCTCTTCATGAAAGTGAAAGAGGAGAGTGAAAAAGTTGGCTTAAAATTCAACATTTAGAAAACTAAGATCATGGCATTTGGTCCCATCACTTCATGGCAAACAGATGGGGAAACAATGGAAACAGTGAGAGAATTTATTTCCTTAGACTCCAAAATCACTGTAGATGGTGACTGCAGTCATGAAATTAAAAGACTTGCTCCATGGAAGAAAAGCTATGACCAAACTAAACAGCATATTAAAAAGCAGAGACACTGCTTTGCCAACAAAGGTCCATATAGTCAAAGCTCTGGTTTTTCCAGTAGTCATCCACAGATGTGAGAGTTGGACTATAAAGAAAGCTGAGCACCAAAGAATTGATGCTTTTGAACTGTAGTGTTGCAGAGGACTCTTGAGAGTCCCTTGTACCACAAGGAGATCCAACCAGTCCATCCTAAAGGAAATTAGTTCTGAATATTCGTTGGAAGGACTGATGCTGAAGCTGAAACTCCAGTACTTTGGCCAACTGATGTGAAAAACTGACTCATTGGAAAAGACCCTGATGCTGGGAAAGATTGAAGGCAGGAGGACAAGGGGATGGCAGAGGATGAGATGGTTGGGTGGCATCACTGACCTGATGGACATCAGTTTAAGTAGGCTCTGGGAGTTGATGATGGACAGAGAAGCCTGGTGTGCTGCAGTCCATGGGGTTGCAAAAAGTCAGACACAACTGAGCAACTGAACTGACTGAGGTGTCCAACTATTGGTGCCAAAAGGCAAGTGGGTGGGCCAGGTCAAGGTATTAACCAGGTTTTGCCTCTTGCCTCTCCAAGATCAGCAGGTGGACCTGACCCAGGATCCTTTCAAATTATGTTTTCTACCCCATGTTCTGGAGCATGTGGGCTTTTTGCATGGGCCCTTTGAGAGTGGAATTTCTATTTTCAACAGTTTGGCAGATCTTCAAATGATCAAACTTACCATTTGATCCAGCAGTGCCACACAGGTATATATCCAAGTGAAATTAAATGTATGCTTACACAGTAACTTATAAACAAATTTTCACAGAAGCATTATCATTAATAGCATAGCTTCAAAATGGAAACAATCCAAATGCCTATAACCGATGAATGGGTAAACAAAATTTGGTATGTCCATGCAATGGAATATTATTTACCCATGAAATGGAAAAAGTACCAATTCATGCTACTATGTAGGTGGACCTTGCAAACATGAAGCTGAGTAAAAGACATCAGAAGCAAACACCCACAAATTGTATAATTCCATTTTTATAATGTTCAGAATATACAAATCCATAGAGACAGAAAGTAGATTGGGGTTGCCAGAGGCTGGGAGAGGAAAAAATCAAAAGTACTGTTAATGAGAATAAAGTTTCTTTTTAAAGTGATGAAAATATTCTTGAATTAAATAGCTGTGATTTTTGCACAAACTTGTGGTTATACTAAAAGCCACTGGATTGGATGTCACTTTAAGAGCATGCATTTTATGATGAACTATACCTCAAGAATGTGATGAGAAGACAAAAGAGATTCATGGAGGATCTAGTGAGAGAATCCTATAGGATCTTATTCTAGCACCTGCAAGTGGAAGCTGACCACTTTGTGATGGCATCTGTTTGGCCCCAGTTTCACAGAAAATAAGTATACTTCATGTTGTCAACTTCCTCTAAGAAGCTCTTGAAAGAGCCTTAGTTTAGGGTTATTTCTATGGATTTCTGTTCATAATATAACCTGTATTTTTCAGTTATGCAACATGAGTCCAAATTGCACTCTTTGTGGTTTCACTTTGCCATTGATACTCAGGAGAATAGCGTAATGCCTCTTCCACCTGAATTCAAGATTGCTCTACTGATTGCTTCCAGAGAACTAGGTCTCTGACCTGAAGATGATGTCAGGGCTATGGTTGTATGTTTGGGAAAGGGAAGACTTGACTGATGGTGATAAATATGTGTGCATTTAATGATACATTGGAAGTGGTTAAGCATTTCATATTGGATTAATGTCTGCCCAAATCCATGAAGAATAAGATATCCTAATTTGCTTGCTGGTAATTATTTCATAAGGGGATAATTAAAACTGACTGGGCAGAGGGAGGATTAAAGGATCATTAGGGCTAAAGGTAAGACTTTGGGTCAAGACAGATTTAGTTCCTCAAAGAGTTTGAAACTGAGTTTTATTTATTTATTTGACTGTGATGCAGTTTGGAGGATATTAGTTCCCCACAGAGATTGAACGCATTCTGTTCAGTTCAGTTCAGTTTTTCAGTCGTGTCTGACTTTTTGTGACCCCATGAATTGCAGCACGCCAGGCCTCCCTGTCTATCACCATCTCCCAGAGTTCACTCAGACTAACGTTCATCGAGTCAGTGATGCCATCCAGCCATCTCATCCTCGGTCGTCCCCTTCTCCTCCTGCCCCCAATCCCTCCCAGCATCAGAGTCTTTTCCAATGAGTCAACTCTTCGCATGAGGTGGCCAAAGTACTGGAGTTTCAGATTTAGCATCATTCCTTCCAAAGAAATCCTGGGGCTGATCTCCTTCATATCTCTTTCCTTTTTAACCTCCTTCCCGTCTCCCTGCCTATCCCACTCCTCTAGGTAGATACAGAGCCCCTGTTTGAGTTTCCTGAGCCATACAGCAAATACCATTGGCTATCTATTTTACACATGGTAATGTAAGTTTCATGTGATTCTTTCGATATATCTCACCCTCTCCTCCCCTCTCCCAATGTCCATAAGTCTAAGCAAGTTCTTTTGTATCTTTTCTTTTTAGATTTCACATATATGCAATATCATATGATATTTGTCTTTCTATGTTTCCTTAAAAAACTAGGAATAGAACTGCCATGAAAGTGAAAGTGAAGTTGCTCAATCCTGTCCAACTCTTTGTGACCCCATGGACTGTAGCCTGCCAGGTTCCTCTGTCCATGGGATTTTCCAGGCAAGAATACTGGAGTGGGTTGCCATTTCTTTCTCCAGGGGGTCTTCCCAACTCAGGTATTGAACCCAGGTCTCCCGCATTGCAAGCAGACTCTTTACCATCTGAGCCACCAGGGAATCCCTAAGAACCACCAAATGACCCAGCAATTCCACTACTGGACATATATCCTGAGAAAGCAAAACCACAATTCAAAAAGACACTTGTACTCCAGTGTTCATAACAGCACTATTTATAATAGCCAAGACATGGAAGCAACCTAAATGTCCACCGACAGAGGAATGGGTGACTCTTTCAATCATTGCTTTCAAGTCTTGGACTAGTTGGCATGATTTGCCAAAAGTTATTTACTTGGAAGATCAGGATACTAGATGAGGGGACTAAGAGGTCCTTGTCATGGAGAACTTGAACTGATGAATGAATTCTTTTCTATTCTTATGGGAATTCAGAAAGTTCTGAACAATAGCGTGTAAATCTACGTGTGACCAAAGGTTAGAGTACTTGTTCAGGTGGGCATGCTGGTCACTGGCTTTCAGCAGGGGAGGAAGGGACTCATGCTAAGGTGGGACAATAGGGAGTGAGGTAGTTAAATTGATGCAGGTAGGGGAAAGGAAAAGGGAATTCTTGGCATAGGCAGAGTATTGGGTTGGGGACAGAGATGAGGTGGTGCATGTGGAAGGTTCTGGGTGAGGAAAGGGGTTATGAGGTTTTGATGAGGGTAAAATAGGAGCAGGAGAAATGAACTTCCTGTGAGGTAATTCTTGAAGGATCACAGTTTGAGATATTTTAGCTACATTTTCTCATTGTTTAATCTCTGTGTTTCAATTAAATGAAAAAAACTGATCGTTGATAAGAAGAGATGTCAGAGCCCTTGGATTTAAAGGCACCTCATAGATGGACACATTTAGAGAGTTCCCAGGTGTCCCAAAGAGACCACTGGAGTTCTACATTGTCCTTAGTGAAATTCAGCCATTTTTGGAAACAAAGAACTGAATTGTTATTGTAGTGGTGAGTATGTAATTAGCAGAAGTTTTCAAAAGGCATGAGAAGAGAGTTGAGAAATTCTCATAAAACCATGGTTTAACAAAAACTGGCAAGAAAACAAACCCAAAGAGTATGCAAACAGAAAGTCAAAATTGAAACTTTACTGTGCTATCATGGACAAATATCTGAAGCTCAGGGATCAGGATCTGTCCTTAGTGGGGACTCCAGAATTGCCAGTTAGGGAAGGAACACAACAGGCTTAGGAAGTCTCAGTACTTGTGTGAGAAGACAGGGTCCAGGGGTGGGCTTCCAGTTCAATTCCAGTTATGTTATTGAGCTGTGGAAGACAAAAACTGGACAAAGAAGGAGACTGACTTTATTCAGGGTGTCATAATAAAGAAATACCTGAAGTCAGAGCATAAGCAGGGTTTTATACTTTTCTAGGGAGAGAAAGAGTACCACTAATTGGTATGGTCAGCCACTTGGTTGTGTCTGACTCTTTGTGGCCTCATGGACTGTAGCCCATCAGGCTCCTCTTTCCATGGGGTTCTCCAGGCAAGAATACTCTAGTGGGTTGTCATTTCCTACTCCAGGGGATCTTCCCAAGCCAGGGATTGGACCCATATCTCTTGTAACTCTGGCATTGGTGGTGGGATTCTCTACCACTAGTGCCACCTCGGATGCCTGGAGAACCACTGGTCCATTACATTTTTCTAGAGATTTGAGGGTGGTAAAGATAGTTTGAGTTTCTGTGACAGTGGAAGTACTTTTTAAATATCCTTAATAACCTTTCCAGAGAATAAACTTTCCTTTTGCTAGGGAAAAACAGCAGTATTCCCCAAGTGGGGAAAATTCTCTTTTAGTAGCAACTTAGCCATATCAGTGGTGGTGTTTAGTTGCTATATCATGTCGATTCTTGCGACCCCATGGGCTGTAGCCCACTAGACTCTTCTGTCCATGGAATTTTCCAGGAAAAAATTCTGGAGAGGTTTGCCATTTCCTTCTCCAGGGGATCTTCCCAACACAGGGATCGAACCCAGGTCTCCTGCATTGCAAGCAGATTCTTTACTTCACTAACAGGGCAGCCATATCAGTGGCAACAGCCTATTTGTAGAGAAAACTTCCAACCAGCTGAAAACTTTCAGACAAAGTTAGAACATATTTGTACCTATGGGACTTTGGGAATTGAATAAAATCCATTGCCAAAGAAAAAGGGATAAGACAGGCAATTCTCACCCTTGTTTTATCTTTAGATTTTTACCAGGATTGTTTTCCTAGCAAATGGGGAATGTTGAAGTTACCTGTACAATATGAGGGCTGATGAGTCCACACCATTATATGTGTAGATCTTTTAAGATTTTTCTTTGCTGTGGGATTTGCTGTGGCTATGGACTAAATTTCAGACATGTTCAAGGAGAGACAAGTAGCATTTTGCTGTCTCCAAAGCTCATCTGAGTAGATAAACATTCAGCTTGTTTCCAATAGACTTTTAGCCTCAGGTGTAAGCAGTGGCCAATAGACTATTTAATTACGAATATAAGTTTATATCTCTAAAGAAGAGTGATCAAGGGGAAGTATTCAGATGATTGAGAAAGAATTTTCTTGTGAAGCATTTATCTTAGTGTATTTGTCATCCAAGAGGTTTCTTCAGTGTTGAGAGACTGGCTAATGTGAGCTTTAGTTTTGCTGTTCAGTTGTTAAGTCTTGTCCGACTCTTCTCGATCCCATGGACTGCAGCATGCCAGGCTTTCCCGTCCTTCACCAGCTCCCAGAGCTTGCTTAAGCTCATGTCCATTGAGTCAGTGATGCTGTCCAACCTCTCCTCTTCTGTTGCCTCCTTCTCCTCCTGTCCTCAATCTTTCCCAGCATCATGGTCTTTTCCAATGAGTCACTCTTTGCATCAGGTGGCCAAAGTATTAGAGCTTCAGCTTTAGCATTAGTCCTTCCAATGAATATTCAGGGTTTATTTCCTTTAGGATTGACTGGTTTGATCTCCCTGCAGTCCAAAGGATTCTCAAGTTTTCTCTAGCACTACAGTTTGAAAGCAGTTCCTTGGTATCCAGCCCTCTTTATAGTCCAACTCTCACATTCATACGGGATTACTGGAAAAACCATAGCTTTGCCTATATTGACCTTTGTCTAGCTTTAGTTTTGATAGTGGATAGTAGTGAGGTTTCTAATAGATTAACTACTTGAGTTCTATTTTTGTTGAGTGTCTTTGTAGCTGTCATGAACAATTCTCATTTCTATAGCATACAAAAATCATGTACAACATGGAAAGCATATCTGCTACTTGTGTAAATGTTAACTGTCTTATCTTGTGCTAGTATACAAGACTGGTGAGGGCTATGAATTCAGCAAATTGACTGAATTAACTTTAGACAGGTGTTTGAACAGTGGTTTGTTGAAAATCTGTGATAGAATATCTTTATTCAAATTTTCCATTTGTGTGTCTGAGGTAGGTACCATATGCAAAGAAGGTGGCAATAGGGTCTTTGAGAGGAGTTTCAGTGAAGTTTGGATAAAGAGGAATTATAGATTGTTTGATGGTGGTGCAGCTATGAGCTTGCTCCTCAGGTAGGAGGGAAAGAAGGCTAGTTGGATGGAGGTCTAGATAGTGCCAAATAGTGATGCAAGAGAGAGAAAGCAGCAGGATTTCACAGGATATGAGTTGGAGGCAGAAAATGATGGGTGTTCCTGGTAAGTAGCAGGGTCTGAATTGCATGGGGTACATAGAGATTGAGTGAGTGACTCAGGACTAAGTCAGCAGTGGCTTCAGTTAATTTTGCAGCAGTGGTAAATTTGTATAAGAAAGAGGAAATTCCCTCACCATAAAATCTAAAGGTTAGCTGAAGTATCCAATAGGCCTTTGGCTTCCATTTGTATTTTGGGGTGAAATGTCGTAAAGAATGCCCATCCTTTGTACATAGAAAAGCAAAAGGGTAACGATGTCTTATTTAACTTATATGCAGAGTACATCATGAGAAATGCTGGGCTGGAAGAAGCATAAGCTGGAATCAAGATTGCTGGAAAAAATATCAATAACCTCAGATATGCAGATGACACCACCCTTATGGCAGAAAGGGAAGAGGAACTAAAAAGCCTGTTGATGAAAGTGAAAGAGGAGAGTGAAAAAGTTGGCTTAAAGCTCAACATTCAGAAAGCTAAGATCATGGCATCTGGTCCCATCACTTCATGGGAAATAGACGGAGAAACAGTGGAAACAGTGAGAGACTTTATTTTTTTTGGCTCCAAAATCACTGTAGATGGTGACTGCAGCCATGAATTTAAAAGATGTTTACTCCTTGGAAGAAAAGCTATGACCAACCTAGATAGCATACTCAAAAGCAGAGATATTACTTTGCCAACAAAGGTCCCTCTAGTCAAGGCTATGGTTTTACCAGTGGTCATGTATGGATGTGTGTGAGAGTTGGACTGAAGAAAGCTGAGTGCCAAAGAATGGATACTTTTGAACTGTGGTGTTGGAGAAGACTCTTGAGAGGCCCTTGGACTGCAAGCAGATCCAACCAGTCCATTGTAAAGGAGATCAGTCCTGGGTGTTCATTGGAAGGAGTGATGCTAAAGCAGAAATTCCAATACTTTGGCCACCTGATGTGAAGAGTTGACTCATTGGAAAAGACCCTGATGCTGGGAGGGATTGGGGGCAGGAGGAGAAGGGGATGACAGAGGATGAGATGGCTGGATGGCATCACCGACTCAATGGACATGAGTTTGAGTAAACTCCAGGAGTTATTGATAGACAAGGAGGCCTGGTGTGCTGTGATTCATGGGGTTGCAAAGAGTTGGACATGACTGAGAGACTGAATTGAACTGAATGAATAATTGGGGAACCGAACAGTGGGAAGATAGAAAGTTATGGAGGTGAGGTTTTGAAATTCAGACTTGGGAAAAGAGACCTAATTAGGAGGTTTGGAGACGAACTTGTAATTGTGGTGTATAAATAAATGGGAAATGATAGCAGAAAAGTCAGGGATATAATTCTGATAGTAGTGAGAGGGTAAGAGACAGGAAGGCTAGGGGTCCCCAAGTGGGGAAATAGGCTGCAAGTGTCAGACGCCTTTTCCTTTCTTTTAATCGGCAGGAGGAAACAAACCACAAGTGTCAGACTTTTTTTTTTTTACTCTTTTCTACAAAATTAAAAGGAGGTTTTTTTTTTTTTTAAATTCTGCATTGCCATGATGACACCTGGTTCCTCCTGAGCTTAACTTTTCTCAAACCTTGAGCTAACCAATGCATTTTTCTTATGGAAATCTTTCACTTAGGCTATGTTAATGAAGCTATGCATTTGCTTGGAAATCTGCCTTTCTTCAAGATTCATGTCAGTTGTTTTATGGTCCAGGATGACTCACCTTGTGCCAATACTGTCTCAAAATGCATGCTGTCAATGAAGGGCCTGGTGCCACTCTCTCAGTTTTGAGACATTTCCTTTCTCTAATTAGCAGCTTGCTAGTAGGTATATAACTTCTTGCTATAAAGTAGCAGAGAGGCACTCTTTCTGCCCACTTCTGATGTCTATGTCAGAAGCTTCCTATATCTCTTTTATACTTTAATAAAACTTTATTAAACAAAAGCTCTGTGCAGTCAAGCCTTGTCACTGGCCCTAGGTTGAATTCCTCTCCTTCAAGGGCTAAGAATCCTGGCATCGTTCGTGGCTCATAGCAGCAACCTTTTAAGTGACTAATCCTTTTAACCCTTGGAGTTTTCTTTTGGTCTCAGGGGTAGAGAACTTGATGATTGTGTTGTCTAGGGGATAAATGTTTTCTTCAGGGGAGATATCAAGTCCTAGGTTATGCACTGGAAGAATGTATAATTGCTTTGTCTTTAGTGACCTTATGGGCTGAGACTTGGAGTAGTTATTGAACGTGACAAGCAAGCAGTCAAAAATCACATGAGCAGAGAAGGTCATCTAGATACTGGATAAGAATTTTAAGATATGGTAAAATTTCTCAAGTTGGCATTAAGGGTCTAAAACAAATAAGTAGCAGCTTTAGTAAACTCCTGAGGTACAACATATACTGTTGATTTTTCCATAGAAACCAAAAAATATAATGTGAAAAATTATATTGAAAAAAATCAGAGACTTCCCTTTTGGACAAGTGGTTAGGACTTGGTGCCTTCACTACCTGTGGCCCAGGTTCATGCTCTGGTTGTGGAACTAAAATCCCACAAGCCATATGACCTGGCCATAAAACAAAGCAAACAAAAAAATAGAACAAAGGTCAATGACTATAAATGTATAGTATTGGGCTGGACAGAAGCTAGAACAGTGTTAGGGTTAGAAACTATTAATAGAAAACCATGAGGTGACTCAAATATATATATAGTGCTTCCTAGGTGGCACTACTGGTAAAGAACCCAACTGCAAATGCAGGAGATGTAACAGACTGTGGGTTTGATCCCTGGGTTGAGAAGATCCCCTGGAGGGAGGCATGGGAACCCACTCCAATATTCTTGCCTGGCGAATCCCCATGGCCAGAGGAGCCTGGTGGGCTATAGTCCATAGGGTTGCAAGGAGTTGGACATGACTGAAGCGACTTAGCATGCATGCACATGTGTGTGTGCATATATATATATATGTGTGTGTGTGTGTGTGTGTGTGTATAACTGATTTGCAATGTGTTAGTTTTCAGGTGTACAGGAAATGATTCAAAAGTATATATATATATAAAATATATATATGAATATATATATATATGTATGTTCTTTTTCAGATTCTTTTCCCTTACAGGTTATTATAAAATGTTGGGTATAGCTTGCTGTGCTATAGTAGTCTTTGTTTGTTATCTAATTTATGTATAGTAGTTGTATTTGTTAATCCCATCTTTCTGATTTACTCCTCCACCATCCCTTTCACCTTTGGTAACTGTAAGTTTTTTCCCTATGTCTGTGGGTCTATTTCTGTTTTTTTCTTAATTTATTTTTTTATTGAAGGATAATTGTTTCACAGAATTTTGTTGTTTTCTGTGAAACCTCAACATGAATCAGCCATCAGTTCAGTTCAGTTCAGTCGCTCAGTCATGTCCAACTCTGCAACTCCATGAATTGCAGCACGCCAGGCCTCCCTGTCCATCACCAACTCCCGGAGTTCACTCAGATTCATGTCCATCTAGTCAGTGATGCCATCCAGTCATCTCATCCTCTGTCGTCCCCTTCTCCTCCTGCCCCCAATCCCTCCCAGCATCAGAGTCTTTTCCAATGAGTCAGCTCTTCGCATGAGGTAGCCAAAGTACTGGAGTTTCAGATTTAGCATCATTCCTTCCAAAGAAATCCTGGGGCTGATCTCCTTCATATCTCCTCCCTTTTTAACCTCCCTCCCGTCTCCCTGCCTATCCCACTCCTCTAGGTAGATACAGAACCCCTGTTTGAGTTTCCTGAGCCATACAGCAAATACCATTGGCTATCTATTTTACATATGGTAATGTAAGTTTCATGTGATTCTTTCCATATATCTCACCCTCTCCTCCTCTCTCCCAATGTCCATAAGTCTAAGCAAGTTCTTTGTATCTTTTCTTTTTAGATTTCACATATATGCAATATCATATGATATTTGTCTTTCTATGTTTCCTTAAAAAACTAGGAATAGAACTGCCATGAAAGTGAAAGTGAAGTTGATCAATCCTGTCCAACTCTTTGTGACCCCATGGACTGTAGCCTGCCAGGTTCCTCTGTCCATGGGATTTTCCAGGCAAGAATACTGGAGTGGGTTGCCATTTCTTTCTCCAGGGGGTCTTCCCAACTCAGGTATTGAACCCAGGTCTCCCGCATTGCAAGCAGACTCTTTACCATCTGAGCCACCAGGGAATCCCTAAGAACCACCAAATGACCCAGCAATTCCACTACTGGACATATATCCTGAGAAAGCAAAACCACAATTCAAAAAGACACTTGTACTCCAGTGTTCATAACAGCACTATTTATAATAGCCAAGACATGGAAGCAACCTAAATGTCCACCGACAGAGGAATGGGTGACTCTTTCAATCATTGCTTTCAAGTCTTGGACTAGTTGGCATCATTTGCCAAAAATTATTTACTTGGAAGATCAGGATACTAGATGAGGGGACTAAGAGGTCCTTGTCATGGAGAACTTGAATTGATGAATGAATTCTTTTCTATTCTTATGGGAATTCAGAAAGTTCTGAACAATAGCGTGTAAATCTACGTGTGACCAAAGGTTAGAGTACTTGTTCAGGTGGGCATGCTGGTCACTGGCTTTCAGCAGGGGAGGAAGGGACTCATGCTAAGGTGGGACAATAGGGAGTGAGGTAGTTAAATTGATGCAGGTAGGGGAAAGGAAAAGGGAATTCTTGGCATAGGCAGAGTATTGGGTTGGGGACAGAGATGAGGTGGTGCATGTGGAAGGTTCTGGGTGAGGAAAGGGGTTATGAGGTTTTGATGAGGGTAAAATAGGAGCAGGAGAAATGAACTTCCTGTGAGGTAATTCTTGAAGGATCACAGTTTGAGATATTTTAGCTACATTTTCTCATTGTTTAATCTCTGTGTTTCAATTAAATGAAAAAAACTGATCGTTAATAAGAAGAGATGTCAGAGCCCTTGGATTTAAAGGCACCTCATAGATGGACACATTTAGAGAGTTCCCAGGTGTCCCAAAGAGACCACTGGAGTTCTACATTGTCCTTAGTGAAATTCAGCCATTTTTGGAAACAAAGAACTGAATTGTTATTGTAGTGGTGAGTATGTAATTAGCAGAAGTTTTCAAAAGGCATGAGAAGAGAGTTGAGAAATTCTCATAAAACCATGGTTTAACAAAAACTGGCAAGAAAACAAACCCAAAGAGTATGCAAACAGAAAGTCAAAATTGAAACTTTACTGTGCTATCATGGACAAATATCTGAAGTTCAGGGATCAGGATCTGTCCTTAGTGGGGACTCCAGAATTGCCAGTTAGGGAAGGAACACAACAGGCTTAGGAAGTCTCAGTACTTGTGTGAGAAGACAGGGTCCAGGGGTGGGCTTCCAGTTCAATTCCAGTTATGTTATTGAGCTGTGGAAGACAAAAACTGAACAAAGAAGGAGACTGACTTTATTCAGGGTGTCATAATAAAGAAATACCTGAAGTCAGAGCATAAGCAGGGTTTCATACTTTTCTAGGGAGAGATAAATCATTTACAAGTGAGATGATTTATGATTGGGGTTAATTTTGCAAGAATGGAAGTTTCATTCTGCTATCTGAACAAAAAATGTTTTTCTATGAGGTTAGTTTCTGTGGGATAAACAGTTATAATCTTAACTAATGAGTCATAGACAAAGAACAGGAACCTGGAGGGTCTGTGTGTGAACTTATCAGCAGATTTCAGGCAAAAGGAGAAAAGTCCATGCTTTTCCTTATAATAACTAAGACCTTATTATAAGTCTGCTTTTTTAGAAGTTTATTCAACTATCTTGCAGAATAGCTATTCAAAGTTACACATCATAATATATATTAGGAAGCATAGATCACAGTTACATCACCTTTATATGCACAGGAGATATCTTGAGGAATTCTTTTTCTCTTAAACTTCTCACATGATTTGCCAACAAAACATCTTAGTTCTTCCATGAAAATATATCTAGACCCTGATTGTTTCTCATACCTTACATGCTACACCTCTAGTCCAAGCTTCCATCATCTCTCACTTGGATTATGCCATCATTGGCTCTGATTTTCTGTTTCAACCTTTGATTCTAAATATTCTGTTTTCAACTCTATTTCAGTCCTATTCAAATCCAGTGTATATTAAGACACTCCTCTGCTGAGAGGTTGCCTGCAATCCTCCAGTAATTCCCAGCTCTCTTGCCAATGTCCTTACCACAAACTATATGATCTTGCTCCCTATTTTTGCCCATATTGTTGTCTGTTCTCCTTTTGTTCTTTCTGCTCCTGCCTGCTTCCTGGGTTTCTTTTGAAACTGTCAGGCATGATCTCACCTGTGGGCCTTTGCATTCACCTTCCTTTCTACATCTGGCATGAATATCTGGCATGTCAGAAGTCATTCTCGTTCTAGTCTTCACTGAAACATCATTCTCAGAAAAGCCTTACCTGATTATTTAAAATTTCAGCTTCTCCCCTTGAACTACCTATCTCTCTGCTTTGCTCTATTTTTCTCCATAGCCATTACCAACTTCAAACATATGAAAGAGTTTATTTTACTCATTGTTTTTTCCCTTTGGAGCAAGAACTTTATTAGGACAGAAACTTTTGTCTGTTTGGTTAGTGACAAAATCTCCAGCATTTAGCAAATTTTTTTCCACATGTAGATACTCAGTTAGTATTTGGTAAATGAATGAATGAGTGATTGGTTGATTTGGACAAAATTTAAATTTATTGTTAGAACCAAAAGATTTGGTTCACTTCCATTTTTGGGTTTCTCGCCTTATTTGAAAACTACAGTCTACCACTACTGTCTCTTCCTTGACCTAGCTAGCAGAATAATTTATATAATATTAGGAATATTGTTGTATATAGCATTATATCAAATACAATAACATTTGTCTAGGTGATTATGTATGATATGTCAAAGCTATGACTAAAATTAAATCTTGAATAGAGAGAAAAGACAATCACATATGCAGTGAAGTAAGGAAGCAAAAATATCTGTGAACTCAGGTAAAATTCACCTGTCCCTACAAATTCCTTTATGGTACATCATCCTTTATATCTCCATTTCTGATTCTGTAGTTTTCATCATAGTGACTTACAGGATTTAGAGACATAGTCAATGCCATTTTGGCTCAAGTGGAAAATCTACTAATGCTTAATCATGACATCACTCTTTATGCTTTGTCTTTTCCATAACACCAAATCAATATACTATTTAATAAGCATTTAATTGCTCAACTGGTAAAATCATTTTTAGGAAATAAGAAAGTTTATTATGATATTTGTAAGAGTTTGTCATATCTCAACTTATCTTATCTGTCCATATCATCAAAAAAAAAAATAATAGGAGAAGCATAATGCTATAGAGGAAAGAGTAGTCATAGTGTGAGAAATGTTCAAACATGGTTCTGCTCTTTATTGTGCAACTTTGGTTCAGTTCACTTGCTCAGTCATGTCTGACTCTTTGTGACCCTATGGACTGCACCAGGCTTCCCTGTCCATCACCAACTCCTGGAGCTTGCTCAAACTCATGTCCATTGAGTCAGTGATGCCATCCACCCATTGCATCCTCTGTTGCGAATATTCAGAAGTAATTTCCATTTAGGATTGACTGATTTGATCTCTTAGCAGCAGATGTCTTTCCTTTATTGTGACCATCTCTGCATGAAATGTTCTTTTGGTCTCTAATTTTCTTGAAGAGATCTCTAGTCTTTCCCATTCTGTTGTTTTCCTCTATTTCTTTGCATTGATCACTGAGGAAGGCTTTTTTATCTCTCCTTGCTATTCACTGGAACTCTGTATTCAGATGGGTACATCTTTTCTTTTCTCCTTTGCCTTTTGCATCTCTTCTTTTCTCAGCTATTTTTAAGGCCTCCTCAGACAGCCATTTTGCACTTTTGCATTTCTTTTTCTTGGGGTGGTTTTGATCCCTGCCTTGTCACGAACCTCTGTCCATGGTTCGTCAGGCTCTCTGTCTATCAGATCTAATCCCTTGAATCTATTTGTTACTTCCACTGTATAATCGTAATGGATTTGATTTAGGTCATGCCTGAATGGTCTAGTGGTTTCCCCTACTTTCTTCAATTTAAGTCTGAATTTTGCAATAAGGAGTTCATGATCCGAGCCTCAATCAGCTCCTGGTTTTGTTTCTGCTGACTGTATAGAACTTGTTCAACTTTGGCTGCAAAGAATATAATCAATCTGATTTCGGTGTTGACCATCTGGTGATGTCCATGCATAGTCTTCTCTTGTGTTGTTGGAAGAGGGTATTTACTATGACCAGTGCATTCTCTTGGCAAAACTTTGTTAGCCTTTCCCTTGCCTAGTTTTGTTCTCTAAGGTCAAATTTGCCTGTTACTCCAGGTATCTCTTGACTTCCTACTTTTGCATTCCAGCCCCCTATAATGAAAAGGACATCTTTTTTGGGTATTAGTTCTGGAAGGTCTTGGAGGTCTTCATAGAACTGTTCAACTTGACCTTCTTCAGTGTTACTGTTTGGGGCATAGACTTGAATTACTATGATATTGAATGGTTGGCCTTGGAAACAAACAGAGATCATTCTGTCATTTTTGAGATTGGATCCGAGTACTGCGTTTCAGACTCTTTTATTTACTATTATGGCTACTCCATTTCTTCTAAGGAATTCTCACCCACAGTAGTAGACATAATGGTCATCTGAATTAAATTCAACCATTCTAGTTCATTTTAGTTCACTGATTCCTAAAATGCTGATGTTCACTCTTGCCATCTCTTGTTTGACCACTTCCAATTGCCTTGATTAATGAACCTAGCACTCCAGGTTCCTATTCAATATTGCTCTTTACAGCATCAGACTTTACTTCCATCACCAGTCACATCCACAACTGGGTGCTGTTTTTGCTTTAGCTCTATTTCTTCATTCTTTCTAGAATTATTTCTCTAGTGATCTCCAGTAACATATTGGGCACCTACCAACCTGGGGAGTTCATCTTTCAGAGTCTTTTCTTTTTGCCTTTTCATAGTATTCATAGAGTTCTCAAGGCAAGAATACTGAAGTGGTTTGCCATTCCCTTCTCCAGTGGACTCAGTTTTGTCAGAACTCTCCATCATGACCCATCCATCTTAGATGGTCCTATCTGGCATGGCTAATAGTTTCATTGAGTTAGATAAGGTTGTGGTCCATATTATCAGTTGGGTTATTTTTCTGTGATTGTGGTTTTCATTCTGAGTGCCCTCTAATGGATAAGGAGAAGAAGCTTATGGAAGCTTCCTGATGGCAGAGACTGACTAAGGGGAAAACTGGTTCTTGTTCTGATGGTTGGAACCATGCTCAGTATCTTTAATCCAATTTTCTGTTGAGTAGGGGTGTGTTTCCTCCCTGTTGTTTGACCTGAGGCCAAACTATGGTGGAGTTAATAAAAAAAATTTCAACCGCCTTCAAAAGGTCACATGCTGCATTCAGTGTCTCCGACCCTGCAGCAGGCCACCGCCGACCCACACCTCTGCCAGAGACTCCTGGACACTCATGGGCAAGTCTGGGTCAGTCTCTTATAGGGTCATTGCTCCTTTCTCCTGGGTCCTTATGTGCACAAGGTTTTGTTTGTGCCCTCCAGGAGTCTGTTTCCCCAGGCCTGTGTAAGTTCTGGCAGCTCTAAGGCAGCTTACTTTCTTTGTTCTTAAACAAATGAAATCTGTTTTTGAATCCTCACTCCAGGGAAGTGGGGAATTCCATCTCACTCATTTTAAGGTTCTCCCTCCTCTTTTCTGATACTGTGCTTGCCTGTAGCTGTCTTGAAAGTGGGGTAAATCTCTGATCCTTAGTCTTCAATGGTTACGTAGGTACCATAACTTTTTTATGATTGATTTACAGTATTGCATTGGTTTCAGGTGTACAATATTGTGATTCAATATTTTTATAGATAATACTCTGTTTAAAGGTATTATAGTATATTGACTATATCCCTGTGTTGTATATTACATTCTTGTATCTTACTTGTTCTTTATGTAATAGTTTGTACCTCTAAATATATCTTACACAATACCACTGTCCAGTCTGGCTCCCAACTTTCCTCAAAGTGGACTTAAAATTTTCCTTCTCTAGGGTCTTCTCCAGTGATTATAAATTCTTATCAGAGAGCACCATAGATACTCTCCAGGCCTTGTCTTTAGGGGAAGCCCTCACCAGTAACCCACCTTGACCTTTCATCTCTGCAGATCATGTATGGTTCATCATTATTCCCTGAAAGTCTGGTATCTTCTTTCATTATTGAGATTGAAGAATCTCAATCTTTTCTTACAAATTTAATCCCTTTTCACCACCATAATTTTGAAGTATTTTTTATATTAATACCTTCTGATGAACCACCAACTCTCAAACAAGATCTGATGGAAAGAACTGGAGGATACTTTCTTTCATGTGCTTGGTCCTGTCATGTGATGTTTTTCAAGGTCCTTGAGTTGGGGGGCTTCCCTGGTGGCTCATATGGCAAATAATCTACCTGCAGTGTGATCCAGGTTTGAGCCTTAGGTTGGAAAGATCCCCTGGAGAAGGGAATGGCTACATACTCAACTATTCTTGCCTGGAGAATTCCATGGACAAGAGGAGCCTGGTGGGATACATTCCATGAGGTCATGAAGAGTCAGACACTACAGAGTGACTAACACTTGGGTTAGGGAGCCTGGATTTTGGACACATGGTCTCGTCATTGATTTAGAACAAGGAAGGTCTCACACCTCTTATTTTTGCCTCTAAACAGCAGGGAGAACAAGACACAACTTTTGTCTAAATAAATACATCTCTGAATGTTCCCCAAGTAAACTTTTGTGCTTTAAAAATAGTTTCCCCCACTGAGTTGTCTCTTTATAAATGCATGAGATACTCTGCTTCTGCATTCCCTAAGCAGTTCTTCTCATCACTAAAACAATGTTCAGATATGTTTTATATTCTCCCTGAATATTCTAAATCTTGAGTATGTATGATTACCTTCAAGAATAAATTAGATAAGCTGATTTCATTTGGAGAGATCTCCTTCATATTATTAAAATTAGTGACTTAGAATAAAATCTCTCAGGAAACTAATTTAGATGTAGTTTACAGCTATGCCATCTATATTTCCCTTGTCCAAGCTCTCCAGCCTCTGTTAATATTTGGAGATATTATTTCTTATCCTCCTGGGATCTGACAAGTGCTGTCCTGCCATGAATCCTTTCATGGTTCAATTCAGTCAGTTCAGTTCAGTCACTCAGTTGTGTCCGACTCTTTGCAACCTTATGAATCACAGCACGCCAGGCCTCACTGTCTGTCCATCACCAACTCCCAGAGTTCACTCAAACTCATGTCCATCGAGTTGGTGATGCCATGCAGCCATCTCATCCTCGGTTGTCCCCTTCTCCTCCTGTCCACAATCCCTCCTGGCATCAGGGTCATTTCCAATGAGTCAACTCTTCACATCAGGTGGCCACACTATTGGAGTTTCAGCTTCAGCATCAGTTCTTCCAATGAACACCCAGGACTGATCTCCTTCAGGATGGACTGGTTGAATCTTCTTGCAGTCCAAGAGACTCTCAAGAGTCTTCTCCAACACCACGGTTCACAAGCATCAATTCTTTGGCACTCAGCTTTCTTCACAGTCCAACTTTCACATCCATACGTGACCACTGGAAAAATCATAGCCCTGACTAAACGGACCTTAGTCAGCAAAGTAATATCTCTGCTTTTGAAAATGCTATCTAGGTTGGTCATAACTTTTCTTCCAAGGAGTAAGCGCCTCTTAATTTCATGGCTGCAGTCACCATCTGCAGTGATTTTGGAGCCCCCAAAATAAAGTCTGACACTATTTCCACTGTTTCCCCATCTATTTCCCATGAAGGGATGGAACCACATGCCATGATCTTCGTTTTCTGAATGTTGAGCTTTAAGCCAACTTTTTCACTCCCTTTCACTTCATCAAGAGGCTTTTTAGTTCCTCTTCACTTTCTGCCATAAGGGTTGGAGGGACATAATTCTGCCATGACCAGTCTTTATCCCAAATTAGCATTTTTAAAATTTGGAGGGTCTTTTGGCCTCCTCTTTTTCTAGTTCCTGGGTCATATTTAGAAGAAAATATATGCCAGAAAATCTAATTTCTTTCAGGATTACTTTGGACTACTTTCAGGACTACTTTCCCTTCATCTCTCTCTGCTTTATCAATATTCACCAAATGTACTTTAGCTTTACAGTTCTTATTTAGCATTCTGTTTATGAATACACAAAGCCAAAGAGGTACTTTAGCTTCTTAAACACATAGTGGTAGTGATTATTTCTGAAATGTTCTACCTTTGCACCTAAGCAGTGCTCTTTTTACCTTCACCTTGTGTTTAAATTTCCTTTTCTGATTCCAGGGCAGTGTGTATATGTGTGTGTGTGTGTGTGTATGTGTGTGGTTTCTCAGACACAATGCTGATAGCAGATCTTACTTGTCAGGGTACTAGATTTGCCTTCCTTCTGCAGTGAGCTCTTAGGGGACCTACAGAATGACATTTGGAACAGCCATGGCTTTTTAATGCCTGTTCAGTTGCCATCTGCTGTAGCTGGCAAAGTCTGGGCCATTGCTCCTGAACATTCCTTTTTTTTTCTCTGACTAAGTGATTCTGAGTGTTTTGTGGCCAGTGATCTCTGAATCAGCTTTTAAACATCACTTAAATGCACATTTTCATTTTCANATTTGGAAGAGCCATGGCTTTTTAATGCCTGTTCAGTTGCCATCTGCTGTAGCTGGCAAAGTCTGGGCCATTGCTCCTGAACATTCCTTTTTTTTTCTCTGACTAAGTGATTCTGAGTGTTTTGTGGCCAGTGATCTCTGAATCAGCTTTTAAACATCACTTAAATGCACATTTTCATTTTCATTTGGATGGTTATGCAGGAAGCTGATCTGTACTGCTCTCTGGTTTTCAATATGGTCAAAGCTGGATCTAAAGTACTCAGAGAATTCAGCCAGCCACACTGAGAGCTGTACTAGAAACCTTAGAAGTTGAGTCCATATAGCAATCTGTTTCTAAAGGTAGCAGGCCCCTGGCTTTGGTTAAGAGTTACTACTAAGGACTCATCTGGTGGTTCAATGGTTAAGACTCTGCCCTTCCAGAAAGCCTAAATAGACATCCAAAGAAGACATACAGATGGCCAATGAACACATGAAAAGATGCTCAACATCACTCATTATTATAGAAATGCAAATCAAAACTACAATGAAGTATCACTTCACACCAGTCAGAATGGCCATCATCAAAAAATCTACAAATGATAAATGTTGGGGAGGATGTGGATAAAAGCAAGCCCTCTTTCCCTGTTGGTGCAAATGTAAGTTGATATAGCCACCATGGAGAACAGTATGGAGATTCCTTAAAAAACTAGGAGTAAAACCAGCATATGACCCAGCAATCCCACTACTGGGCATGTACCCCGAGAAAACCACAATTCTAAAAGACATGTGCACTCAATGTTCATTACAGCACTGCACTGTTTACAGTAGCTAGGACATAGAAGCAACATAGATATCCATGAAGAAGATGTGGTGCATATACACAATGGAGTATTACTCAGCCATAAAAGGAATAAATTTGGTCAGTTCCAGTGAGGTGGATGAACCTAGAGCCTGTTCTACAGTGTGAAGTAAGTCAGAAAGAGAAAAACAAATATAGTGTATTAACATATACATGTGGAATTTAGAAAAATGGCAATGAAGTACTTATTTGCAAGGCAGGAATAGAGACACAGATATAGAGAACAGACTTGTGGACACAGAGCGGGTAGAGGAGAGCGTGGGATGAATTGAGAATAGCACTGAAACATATACATTACCATATGTGAAATAGATAGCTAGTGAGAAGTTGCTGTATAGCACAGGGGGCTCAACCAGGTGCTCTGTGATGACCTACAGGGATGGGATGGAGGTTCAAAAGGGAGAGGACATATGTATACTTATGGCTGATTCATGCTGTTTTACGACAGAAACCAATACAGCATTATAAAACAATTATCTTCCTTAAAAAAAAAGAAAGAAAGAAAGAAAAGACTCTGCCCTTCCACTGCAGGGGTCATGAGTTCATCCTCTGGTAAGCAAACTAAGATCCTGCATGCTACACTCTGCATCCAAAAAACAAACAAAAAAGAGCTGCTGTTAAAGCCCCTGCGTAATGGACCCTCTCCAAGACTCAAATAATCTCTTCTTTTGGCACTGGCTTTTCATCCCCAGAAGATACTATCATTTCTATGAATTCATTTTTATATTGGAAGCTGAAGGTATTTTTGCAACACATTGTTTTAGAACATTATATTTTAACTGAGTTTGCATTCATGCTTGAGACAGTACAGTGTTGCCATATCCATGACATCCGCTACTTTCTTCTTCAGGAAAACTTTCCCTCTTAGAAATTCAGAGCTTCAAAAAAAAAAAAAAAAAACAAAAAACAAAAAAAACAAAAAACAGTACAGACCTTAAAAATAATCTTCAGTGATATTTTTGTTTCCTTGACTTTTTGAATAGTCTACCTTGTTTGTATCTATCTAAGGGTGGGAAACCCATGTGGCACAATGGTAAAAAACTTATCTGCCAATGCAGGAGATGTATGAGAAACAGGTTCAATCACTGGAGAAGGAAATGGCAACCTATTTCAGTATTCTTGCTTGGAAAATTCCAGGGACTGAAGAGTCTGGTGGGCTACAGTCTGTGGGACCACAAAGAGTTGGACATGACTGAGCATGCAGGCATTCATTCATTCATAAAGGGTGTTAGTAAACATTCATAAATTTCTCTCTTTAAACTGAACCTCAGCATGATCCACTTGTTATTTCTTATTATTATTGTTAACTTTAAAGTTAAAAGTGATATATTCACTTCTTACCTGTCTGAATTATTATTATTATTTTTTTGACGTGGTCTTTGCTCAGGTTTCAAAACCAATAAGCTCAAATTATACAGATTATAATTAGTCCATAGTGTGGCCATGATCTGTAGGAATATTTTTAGTAATGTTGAGTATGTCACAACAAGCAGCAAGTATAAAACTATCTGTAATCTTTGAGATGAACAGAAGGAAATATTAGTTTATTTATTCTAAATTAATTTAAATTTGGCCCCATGTGTGCTAAGTCACTTCAGTTGTGTTTGACACTTTACAACCCCATGGACCCATAGCCCACCAGGCTTCTCTGTCCATGGCATTGTCCAGGCAATAATACTGGAATGGGTTGCCATTTCCTACTCCAGAGGATCTTCCCCACCCAGGGATTGAACCTAAGTCTCTTATGTCTCTTGCATTGACAGATGGGTTCTTTATCACTAGCACCGCTTGGGAAGTCCTGAGACCCCAATTTCTAACATGGTGAAAAATTAGGTCTCAATTTTAGTTTTAGAAATGGTTTCTCACTGCCCAGATTTTGTAATAATCTGGCATTGGAAAGCAGCTAGCAGAGTATTTACAAAGTGAATACTGTTTAGAAACTTCTTTTTATTCCTTGGTGGTGTTTGTTGTTACTTTGCTCCAGCTGTTGCTCAACACCACTGTCGGGCTTGTCCTTTGTCATTGCCTGGACACCACTGATAGCTTGAGTGTGCTTAAAGATACTTTAAAGGACTAAAGATTAATTTAGTCCTCTCCATTGTCTGAAAATTGGGCTGTGTACAACTTCATTCATTCTCAGGACTTTGGTGCTTAATTGCCAAAACATGCCCTTCATCTGTTACTGAATGTTGGTAACCGAATGTAGGAAGGACATAAATCTACACTACTCATGGAAATGTGCACATGTCTGCAAATCACCATTTTTCCTTCTAACTCTCAGAATCAGGTCTTTCTCCTTCCTCTGAATAGGACTCTAGTTCTCAAGCAATAGAGAAGACTTTTTTCCTGGATTACTGGCAACTTCTGTTTTTAGCTGCATAATACAAAAGTCAATCACACTCTGTAAAGAAGAAAACCTTGACTTTTTAGGACACAGGAAGGGTAAAATATCTTCTACTCTTCTTATCTTTCTCAATAACCAGAAGCAAAAATTAATAATTCAATATATTTTCCTACTGCTGTATGAATCCATTGAATATGTATCCACAAAAGCAGCCAACAGGACACTCTTTTTATCACTGTATCCCCAGATTGCTAGGTGTATTGTTGGCTTTAATAATTAGTTTCAGCATAGAATTTTTATTTGAGCTGATTTTATCTTGTATGTAGAGAGATCCACTATAAAGAAATGGAGGAGCTATAGCTATAGATTGGAGAAGGAAATGGCAATCCACTCCAGTATTCTTGCCTGGAGAATCCCGTGGATGGAGAAGCCTAGTAGGTTACAGTTCACGGGGTCGCAAAGAGTCGGACACGACTGAGCGACTGACACGACACGATAGCTATAGATTTCCTATTGCTGATTATATTCATTTACTATGGATACCTCAGTAAATAAAACAGATAAATTAAAAACATCTCTTCTTTGTGGAATCTACTTTCTAGTGGGGAAGTGGAGGAGATAGAGATAATAAACAAAATGACTAAGAAAATGTATATTATGACTGAGGATTATAAGTGCTATGGGCAAAGCTAAGGCAGAGAAGAGAGAGAAAATGCAAAAATTAGAAGCTGAAATTTATAATGGAGAGCTCAGGAGTACTTTCACTATTTGAAAAATGAATCTCGGAGAAGACCTAGAAGAAATAAGAGAATTAGCCATGTGTAAAACAGAGAAAAAGAAATGTTGAGCAATGTAGAAGCATGCCTGCTTGTTGGAGAAACAGCAAAAAGCCCTGTTTGCTTGGCTTGGATTGACTGAAGAGGAGGGTGCTAAGACACAGTAGAAGGGTAAGGAGATTTAGATTATGTAGGACCTTGCAGATTATCATAAAGACTCTAGCTTTTATCCCAATGAAATAGTGAATCATCATGTGGTTTTGGGCAAAAGCGAGACATGATTTGATTTGCGTTTTAAGCATCACTCTTCCCAGGTTGAACTCGTGGTAGAGAATACTTGACAAAGCAAGAGACGCAGGAGATGTGAGTTCAGTTCCTAGGTAGAGAAGATCCCCTGGAAGAGGAAATGGCAACAGACTCTAGTATTATTGACAGAAGAATCCCATGGACAGAGGAGCTTGGCAGGCTACAGTTCATGGGGTCACAAAGAGTTGGACACAGAAGAGCCTTTAAGCACAGCACAGTATAACATCTCTCTGGTTGCTCTATTGAGAATTGACTTTTTGAGGAGGGAAGCAGGATGGGAGCATATGATCAATTATGAGGTTCTTAAAATAATCCTAGTAATTTATGATGGTGGCTTGCATTTGGAATCTCTTTGGACAGGTAGGGGAAAGTGGCAAAATTCTCTATCTATTTTGAAAGTAGAATCAACTAGAACCTAGAATTTTCCTGATTAAATTTTTTATAGGTTCATATTTTATTTTCACAGTGTTTGGCATCTTTAATCAGTACTTTCATTATATTTCTCAAAGAAAGTGTGGGAAAGAAAATGACTGACTGGGCTGGGCTTGTGAATGAGCTATTAAGAATGTCTGTTTTGAAGAGTTATATGACACTCAAGGCAGTGATGGTTTTATTCAGGAAGAATGGAAAGTTAAGTCTCTCACTAAATTCTTGGTTTACTGTACCATTTAGATTTCACTGTGAGTTTTAAAACACCACAACACAAGTATTAGTGGTGGATGGATACTTGTGGAGTTGCAACACAGCATGAATTCTTCCTGACACCTATTGGGTTATATACTGTGATATCAATAAAAGAACTCCAACTAGTCCAATCATTACTCTTGAGAATGAGAAAAACACCTACTCCTCTTAAAATAATAATAAAGAACAGTGGGATACAAAACCCCATTAGGAAGATCACATGCAGGACTTTGCTTTACTAATTTGCAGAAGAGAAAAAACATGCTTCAGTGAAATTTGTCAGAGCAATGCCACATGGGGTTCTATCATGAGAAATTAATAGACAATCAAAGAAAACCAGAAGGCTCCCTTTTTTTGTAAATTCAGAGCTAGGCACTCATTTATTTTTGTAGTTTTCTCTTAATAGTCTGGTAGTTTCTGCCATGCAGCAATTTCATTAAAGCTTTGATCATACCAGCAACATAAACTCAAGCTTTCTGCGAAGGCTTCATTACCCTAAAGAGTTAGTAACTGGCCAAATGGCTTTTAGAGTTTTGCTTGGATTCATCACAGGATAAGTAAAAATTAATTACCCCCACAGTTCCTGCAATGCCATCATATGAAGGTGTCAAAACTTGTCTTTCTAAATGGTATTTCTTTGTATCACACTGGATGTGGGGTTGGCAGTAAATGTGATTTGTGGAACCATTATTAAAGTACTAGACCTAATTGACTTATATTAGGTTTATGACTACATAAAAAAAGTTCTGCACTAGTGATGATAATGCTTTTGAAGTTCTCCGGTTGGAAATCCACGACTGTATATTTTTCCAATGAGGCAAGATTTAACATTATTTAGAATTTGAAATGTGGCTGTATAGCTAAGGGACAATATAGCAGACAAGACTCTTGATTTTTATCATTATTACCATCATTATCTTTATCTGCTGCATATGCTGAGCTCCTGCCATACTGTAAGCACTGTATTAGGCCTTGTTGTGGAAACTGTACACCAGGGAGGAGGCACAGCAAATGACTGCTTCACAAGGTGTATGAGGGGATGTATTTTATTTGACCACCGCTATAGTGGATTTATGGGCTTCCCTTGTGGCTCAGCTGGTAAAGAATCCTCATGCAATGTGGGAGACCTGAGTTCAATCCCTAGGTTGGAAAGATCCGCTGGAAAAGGGAACAGCTACCCACTCCAGTATTCTGTCCTGGAGAATTCCACAGACTATATAGTATAGTCTATGGGGGTGCAAATAGTTGGACATGACTGAGTGACTTTCACATTCATAGTGGATTTTTAATATGAGTTTTAGTATTATAAGACTATGATTTCCACATAAGTATAAGAGACCTAAGACTCTCAGATTGATTATTCTAAATTTGAGGATTTGCTTCTGTTGTCAATTCTATAACAACTGGTAAACAGATGATATATATATATATATATAAATAATGAAGATTGTCTTGAATATTAAGAAGGATAAAAACTGGAGAATGTGTAACAATGCTCTTTTTTGAATAATCATTTTATGCTCATGTTAAAAATACTGCTAATCAATGCCGATCAACTATTTGTTGGCAGAGATGAGGAGGAAAAAGCGACATTTCAGAAAACCACTGTGAAGATAGTAGCAACATATGGTAATAGATTAAATGACAACATGGCATAATAAAGTGGGAGTGTATTTCTTTGCTTCATCTGGGCTTCATTTCTTCCCCACTTCTCCTATCCCTTGTACTTGGAATCAAGTTTTCAGTAATAACGTACATCTCTTGGGCTATAGGGATATGTAGATAGTCTTGACTTGACCTGTCCCTATGGCAGAGAGTAATTCTCCAAGGAGTTGGAGGCTCATGACTTAACCAGTTATATTAATCATCTACTGCTGTCATAACAAATTATGCCAGTTTAAAACAATGTGAAATTATGATATGGTTTTATAGATTAGAAACTGTGGGCTTTCTGGGTGGTGCTAGTGGTAAAAAACCCACCTGCAAGTGCAGGATACCTGAGACACATGGGTACGATCACTGGGTCAGGAAGATCCCATAGAGGAGAGCATGGCAACCCACTCCAGTATTCTTGCCTGGAGAATCCCCATGGACAGAAGAGCCTGGTGGGCTATAGTCCATAAGGTTATGAAGAATTGGACACAACTGAAGCAAGTTAGCATGCATGCACAGATCTCACTGAATTAAAATTAAGGTGTTCCCTTCTATAGCCTTAGGAAAAATCCATATCCATGCTTATTCAGATGTTAGCAGAATTCAGTTCCCTTACTAGTGGTCAGCATAGGGCTTTCCTTAGCTCCAGAGACCTCTTGCTAGTCCCTGTACATAGATTCCTACATCTCGGAACCAGCCATTGGGCATCAAATCTTTCTCACATTTACCATCTCTCTGACCTACTTACCCACCTTCTTCTTCCATTTTAAGACTTCATGTAATTTGTATTGGGTCCACTGGGATTAATTCAGGATATTCTCTTAACTTAATCACATCTTCAAAACTTATCATGTAAGGAGCATATTTATAAATTCTAGGGATTAGGAATCTTTGGGTGTTTTCCTGCCTACCCAGAGGTTAACAAACACCATGCCAGGAGTTGATTTATGTTTGCTGGCCTTAAGAAGCTCCTCTTTCTGGGTTTGCAGAGATGGTGACTGTTAACTTGAAACAGTTGCTGGATCTTTTCTCAAGGTTCATGGAGGATAGAGAATGAAAACAATACCAAGAACAGTGACAAATGAGAGAGGGAGACAAACCACCTCTGACAATGTTTTTAAGCACCTGGACCCAGTTTTGCCTAAAACTAACCATATCTTGGATTTGTAAGTATACCAAATAAATAGGAAAAAACCCTTCTTTATTTAGCTTATTGTATTTATATTTATTTCCTGTAAATATATTATAAATTGCTACCTAGAAGTGTTACAAGTATAAGAACCTGAAATACAGAACTGAATGAATTGAGCTAAGGTTGTGGACAGTGGGGATCATGCAGTTCCTGGTTGGAAGCTTCTTTTGTACTAACAAAGTAAGCAGTATTTTAATGTATCATCTCTCATACTTTGGAAATTAGACTTAAAGAAGTGGGGTTCTCAAGTATATATTAGAAACACCTTAGAATGCTAGCATAAGGCAAAGTTTTCAGGGTTTTGATAAGTTCTATTAATAAACAGACAACCTTTGGTATAACTGAAAAATCTGAATGCAGAAAGAAGATGAATTTAACTTTGTAAAGGGTAATACATTCTACCTGTGGCTGCTACCTCAGACAACTGAGGGCCAGGTAATCACAAACCTAACATTTGTAAAATTCAAATTCTCTTTCTCACTCTGGATCTTGTGCAATTAAATAAGTTCAGTTCAGTCACTCAGTCCTGTCCGACTCTGTGATGCCATGGATGGCAGCACACTAGGCCTCCCTGTCCATCACCATCTACCAGAGTTCACTCAGACTCACACCCATCGAGTCAGTGATGCCATCCAGCCATTTTATCCTCTGTCATCCCCTTTTCCTCCTGCCCCCAATCCCTCCCAGCATCAGAGTCTTTTCCAATGAGTCAACTCTTCACATGAGGTGACCAAAGTACTGGAATTTCAGCTTCAGCATCATTCCCTCCAAAGAAATCCCAGGGCTGATCTCCTTCAGAATGGACTGGTTGGATCTCCTTGCAGTCCAAGGGACTCTCAAGAGTCTTCTCCAACACCACAGTTCAAAAGCATCAATTCTTCAGTGCTCAGCCTTCTTCACAGTCCAACTCTCTCTATACATGACCACAGGAAAAACCATAGCCTTGACTAGACGGACCTTAGTCGGGAGAGTAATGTCTCTGCTTTTCAATATGCTATCTAGGTTGGTCATAACTTTTCTTCCAAGGAGTAAGTGTCTTTTAATTTCATGGTTGCAGTCATCATCTGCACTGATTTTGGAGCCCCCCAAAATAAAGTCTGACACTGTTTCCACTGTTTCCCCATCTATTTCCCATGAAGTGATGGGATTGGATGCCATGATCTTCATTTTCTGAATGTTGAGCTTTAAGCCAACGTTTTCACTATCCACTTTCACTTTCATCAAGAGGCTTTTTAGTTCCTCTTCACTTTCTGCCATAAGGGTGATGTCATCTGCATATCTGAGGTTATTGATATTTCTCCCAGCAATCTTGATTCCAGCTTGTGTTTCTTCCAGTCCAGCGTTTCTCATGATGGACTCTGCATATAAGTTAAATAAGCAGGGTGACAATATACAGCCTTGACATATTCCTTTTCCTATTTGGAACCAGTCTGTTGCTCCATGTCCAGTTGTAATTGTTGCTTCCTGACCTGCGTACAGATTTCTCAAGAGGCAGGTCAGGTTGTCTGGTATTCCCATCTCTTTCAGAACTGTCTCTTATACACATCTAGATGTGTATAAGAGACAGGAGTAATTCTCCAAGGAGTTGGAGGCTCATGACTTAACCAGTTATATTAATCATCTACTGCTGTCATAACAAATTATGCCAGTTTAAAACAATGTGAAATTATGATATGGTTTTATAGATTAGAAACTGTGGGCTTTCTGGGTGGTGCTAGTGGTAAAAAACCCACCTGCAAGTGCAGGATACCTGAGACACATGGGTACGATCACTGGGTCAGGAAGATCCCATAGAGGAGAGCATGGCAACCCACTCCAGTATTCTTGCCTGGAGAATCCCCATGGACAGAAGAGCCTGGTGGGCTATAGTCCAGCTTCCTGACCTGCATACAGATTTCTCAAGAGGCAGGTCAGGTTGTCTGGTATTCCCATCTCTTTCAGAATTTTCCACAGTTTATTGTGATCCACACAGTCAAAGGCTTTGGCATAGTCAATAAAGCAGAAGTAGATGTTTTTCTGGAACTCTCTTGCTTTTTCCATGATCCAAAGGATGTTGGCAATTTGATCTCTGGTTCCTCTGCCTTTTCTAAGGCCAGCTTCAACATCAGAGAGTTCACGGTTCACGTATTGCTGAAGCCTGGCTTGGAGGAATTTGAGCATTACTTTACTAGCATGTGAGATGAGTGCAATTGTGCAGTAGTTGGAGCATTCTTTGGCATTGCCTTTCTTTGGAATTGGAATGAAAATTGACCTTTTCCAGCCCTGTGGCCACTGCTGAGTTTTCCAAATTTGGTGGCAGATTGAGTGCAGCACTTTCACAGCATCATGTTTCAGGATTTGAAACAGTTCAACTGGAATTCCATCACCTCCACTAGCTTTGTTCGTAGTGATGCTTTCTAAGGCATTAAATCTATGTATTTTTATATGATACACCAAAAAATGTATATCAACTGTATATCAGCATATGGACTTTAGAGATAAATCAACAAAGCCAAAACTTTGTTGTAAAAACTTTAAAAAATTTGCATATTTGAATGTGCATTGATTGATAACAATGTTGCAAAGCTCATGTGATGTTTGAATAATCAGGCTTTGGTGTTCAGTTTTTATGCCTTAAAACTAGGAATATTTTAATGTGATTTTATATTTTCCTCCAGGCATCCTCTATTGGTTTATCTGCTCATGCTGAAAAGTGAATTTGAATAAGAAATGTTGCCACAGTGTATACTCAAGATTTCAACCACATATATCTTTATTTTCCCCTAGAGCACCTATTATATAAATAATATCTGATGTAAAACTAGAAAAAAGATTAAATGAAACAATAAACTTTGAGTTTTTTTTCATTTGCACTTGGAAATTTTATTTATATATACATCACATAATATTAATATTTTTCGGCTTTCAAATCCAATTAAGGCCGAGAAACCATGAAGCTAGTGATTACTTTCTTCCATGTGTTTCTAGATAAAAGTTGTTTTATAAAGCATATTTGCATATATCTTTTAAGGAATATGTTAACAACTTCTTCTAAAACTTGTGTAGTGTCTGATATTTTAGATACTTTTAAAAGAACAATGCTGCTGCTGCTGCTGCTAAGTCACTTCAGTCATGTCCAACTCTGTGCGACCCCTTAGACAGCAGCCCACCAGGCTCCCCCATCCCTGGGATTCTCCAGGCAAAAACACTGGAGTGGGTTACCATTTCCTTCTCCAATGCATGAAAGTGAAAAGTGAAAGTGAAATCGCTCAGTCATGTCCGAGTCTTAGCGACACCATGGACTGCAGCCTACCAGGCTCCTCGTCTATGGGATTTTCCAGGCCAAGAGTACTGGAGTGGGTTGCCATTGCCTTCTCTGTTAAAGAGCAATGAGGCTAAGGGAAAAGAGTTCATTCATTCAAATGTCGCTTCAGAGTCTACAAGATCAAAGATTATGAAAATGTTTTACTAAGAATCTGTAGCTAGAGATGCTTTAAAATTAAAGGAAGATCAGAGCAAGTCTTCAGGCACAAACATTAAATTATCTCCGAAGTTTTTATTCACCATTATTTTCAATTCAAGAAAGAAAATCAGCCATCACTGACTCACAACCCTATCATCCAATCTTCTCTTCATTTATAATGGTTATTAACATTTTTAATAATCTCAGTAGTGAAATAAAATGTCAGTTACAAAGTTAGGCAAAATTTGAAAGGTATTTCTCATGCAAAGGATGTAGAAACTCTCACTAAGATCCTTTTTTAATGGTCTTATTACAACTACTTATTTATGATCTAAATGTTTCTGTTACACTTCAATTTTAAGTTGGGTCTCAACTTCATTTCACATTCTTGATCAAAGTCATTTCTTCTCACCCCTCTATCAAAACCTTTTGGAGGCAGCTCATTTTTATCTCTTCAAGGTCTTGGTCTATTTCAGCCCTGTTGGACTCACGGTTCTGTTAATTCCTATAACACTGTAGCTCATATTGCATGTGAAATGCATTCAGCTTTTAAAACTCTCCTTTTCTTTCATGTTCTTATTCTATCTGTCTCCAAGTATTGTGGAGGCATTTTAATGACAGCAAACGTATCGCTGATCCTTCTCCCATCCTAAAGTTACCTAATATAACTAAATGACAGACACGTAGCATGATGATGGTTGGAAAAAATTTGAAAAATGTTTTCATGGGGAGCATCTAAAAAATAGCTATTGGTTTCAATAAATCTACTGCCTTTTACATGCTCTAAAATTCTAAGTGATTTTTTTCGTTCTTTCTCTACTTTTATAGCTGTCAATTTTTCTGCTTATCTTGCCTATGACATTCCTAAAATTGATTTATATCCATTTATTTGATGAACAGCATTCAAAAGCTAAACAGTTTGCTGAAATCTTGATTTATATACTCAAATTAGATAATATAGCAATAGAATATATTTACAATAAAGCCAGTATAAGTAAGTGATACAAAGAATAGCCATTGGAATTAGTTCTTTTGAACTACTCCTTTTGCCTTTTGCTCTTTTTCTCCCAAATGACTTCATGTATTAAAATATGCCATTGAGGCTTGGTCTGTTAAGAAGTAAATTATTAACTTTCCTTATTTTACTATTGCTCTCACTCTGAACCAATGTAAATTTAGACCAGTGCAAATGAAGTGGTTTTTGTTTCCCAGGAGGTTTATGAATAATAGTCTTAACCGTACATAATGAACCAGATGCTTCTGAGAAGGAGTGTTATTTTTTGGAAATAAGTGCTTGGGGAGGCATTTCTGAGGTCACTGGAGTACTATTTAGTGCAGTATAATAATAACACTTAATGAGTGTACTCTCCTAAAGGGTAGATGTGCTTTCTTAAGCATTTCACTTTCCATGGTATCTGTGATATATGTGAAGGCTGAATTGTTGTTTCCCACTGTGATTTGAAGGTCTTAAATAAAGTTATACCTTATATGTTTTATGTTGGTCACAGCCTATTAATAGAATGTTATTGATTAAAGAGTGACTGGGCACTTAACAGGGTCCTTTAGTGCTTGTCACAAGTTTCCAGTCTCCCACAGACATTTCCTTCCCTGGAGCTAGTGCTGTGGCTGGACCAGCCCTTGTGGTTCTTATTGTGACTACGAGATGCACCTTAGCAACAACCATTTATGTAACTTGGAAAAATGAGATTTATTTATAAGTCCTGGAGGGTACACAACACACCTGGGGCCACACAGGGAGAGAGAAAGAGAGTGTAGACTGGCCTTTTATGGGGTACAGGGTGAGATGTCTAGGTTTTGAGAATTTATTATCTATTGGTGAATTAAAAATATGAGTAAGTATGAAAGCATGGGGAGACAAATGAAGGGTCACTAGAGAGGTCACCTAGGGATTTCTATAAAAGGAACTTCATGAGTGGGGTGCCCAGGCTCTGTACCTATTAATAGTTGTGTAACTTGTAATGTGTTTATATAAGATGGATGACTTTGAAATGGATACCTTGGCAATCAAAAGCTTAATGTCAGGCACTTACACTACACCCTATCTGCTTTTGGGTGCCTCAAATTATTTTAGCAAAATAAAACTGCCTTAAATCTCTATAAAGATGCTTTCTAATCTAAATATCTTTGTAACAGATAATACAATGAAAACGCATAACTAGGTGTAAATCGGAGAAGGCAATGGCACCCCACTCCAGTACTCTTGCCTGGAGAATCCCATGGACAGAGGAGCCTGGTGGGCTGCAGTCCATGGGGTCGCTGAGTCAGACACGACTGAGCGACTTCACTTTGACTTTTCACGTTCATGCATTGGAGAAGGAAATGGCAACCCACTCCAGTGTTCTTGCCTGGAGAATCCCAGGGATGGTGGAGCCCAGTGGGCTGCCATCTGTCGGGTCGCACAGAGTTGGACACGAGTGAAGCGACTTAGCAGCAGCAGCAGTAGGTGTAAATAGTGTATCAAATGGGTGTAAGAACACATTTTCAGAGTAGACGGAGAGGAGAAGGAAGAGAAAGAAAGAGTATGAGGCTGGGATGCCTGAAGGACAGAATAAAGGAGACCCATGAAAACAAGAGCATAATTTTAAAGGAGTTGAATTCATTGATACATTACACCAATTTTAAAACGTTTTCTTTGGTAGAACAAATAATGTAATTAAGGTTTAGAGAAATAATAAAAATGATTTAAAATCTTTCAGTAAATTGATAAAGCTAATAATCATTCTTTATTACTATTGTTGTAGTTTTTAATGCTGAATACATGCCAGGATTATGCTTTGTGTTTTGAATAAATTATGTAATTAAATCTTTATGTCATTCCTAACAATAGGTCTTATTACTATTTTTACTATATAGGTAAACATACTGGCCCTTTAAGTCCTCAGAAAATGTATGTTATGTTAGATTATTATTTTAAATGGCATAGAAGCAATGCAAAATAGATATGATTTATTTCAAAGTTTATGGTCTTTACTATATAAATAGTACTTTTTAAGAGAAGTTTTTATATAGGACATTTACAAAGAAAATTTAGAAAATGTTATAAAGAGGGACAATGTAAAATCTTTATATGAACTTTGTGCTGTTCTTGTTGCTCAGTTGTGTACAATTCTTTCTGGCCCGATGGACTGTAGCCCACCAGGCTTCTTTGTCCATGGAATTTTCCAGGCAAGAATACTGGTGTGGTAGGTAGCCATTTCCTACCCCAGGGGATCTTCCTGATCCAGGGATTGAACCCCGTCTCATGCATTTGCTGCATTAGGTGGGTTCCTGCATAGGTAGGTTCTTTACCACTAGCGGCCATTTGGGAAGCCTGCTGCTGCTGCTGCTAAGTCGCTTCAGTCGTGGCCGACTCTGTGCAACCCCACAGATGGCAGCCCATTGGGTTCCACCATCCCTGGGATTCTCCAGGCAAGAACACTGGAGTGGGTTGCCATTTCCTTCTCCAGTGCATAAAAGTGAAAAGTGAAAGTGAAGTCGCTCAGTCGTGTCTGACTCAGCGACCCCATGGACTGCAGCCTACCAGGCTCCTCCGTCCATGGGAGTTTCCAAGCAAGTGTACTGGAGTGGGATGTCATTGCCTTCTCCGTTGGGAAGCCTACATGACCTTTATTGAGTAACAAAAGTGAAAAGATGAGGGTCACTAAATATTCTTCTCAGCAACATAAAGTATCATCAGCATACTGATCCTTTAGTAAGTCTCAAACCACATATTGGCTCTTAGACTTCTAGAAGCCAAATGTGCACAATCCTGCACTGGACTCCTGGGAATGAAGCTCTTAGATTCTAGTGTTCTACGTATGTATTTGAAGGGCTTCCCCGGTGCCTCAGTGGTAAAGAACCCACTTATAATGCAGAAGATGCAGGAGATGTGGGTTCAATACGTGGATTGGGAATATCCCCTGGAGGAGGAAATAGCACCCACTTCAGTATTCCTACCTGGGAAATCCCATGGACAGAGGAGCCTGGTGGGCATAGTCCATTGGGTTGCAAAGAGTCAGACATGACTGATCGCACATGCACACATGTATTTGAAGAGACAGGGACTGTTTCCTTGAGAGGAAATCCAAGACATTGCCAGAGGTAATGCTTTTCTATGACACATTCTGAAAAGTGTTAAATTTCTTAATAGGAAAAAAAATACAAAAGCTAATATTCTGAAAAAAAAAAAACAAAACAAAACAAAAATCAAGTATGTTATTTATAGTTTTATTACTATGTTATTGTCAGGTAAAATCTGGAGTCCTGAAATCCTTTCCCAACTAAGATAAAATAGGAGCTAAAAAGCTGAAATCCATTCCAAGCTTTATAAGACTAATCTTGAAGAAATTTTTAAAAATTTTCCTCTTCTAGGAAATGGAGCAGTGATTACATTGAAATGACTCAGCATCAATAAAACAAGCTGAGCAGAGGTGTAGAACTTGGATTTATCTTTTGCCCCTCCCTCTGTGAAGGACTAGTCTTATTTATTTGATCACCAAACAAAGATTGCATTTCCTCGGACACAGACTACTAGTTGCATTAGGTATTTTTCTTGGAGAGGAATTTGGGGAAAAAAACACTTGTGAGGGTACAAGGAAAGAAGGATTTACTGATGGAAAAGTTGAAAGTAAGCTGGGATACCCTTTCAGAGATGTCTAAAACAGAAACTTGGCCCATGGGCCTTTGACTTGAAAGGATCAATCATTGGATGAAGGCCACAAAGGAGAGAAGGGGGAAAGGTCACCTTGAACAAGGCAGCTTCCTCTTACAGAGGATAGCCTTAGAGAGAGTCTCAGCTGTGAGCTACCAGCGGACAACACTCCAGCACCCAAGAAAATGATTTCTGAGAGGGATCTTCGTGGCCCCCACCTAAATACCCACAACAATGAAGAACTAGCAGGTGAGTGTGTGTGTGTGTGTGAGTATATGTATATGTGTATGTGTGTTGTGTTTGGGAAGGAATTGTACAAATATTTCTAATAATAGCTATTGGAATCTGTCCGTTACACAAAAAAATACTGTTTTTGTTGTCATATGCAATTTGATTTAAGCTGAAGAGATGACAAACATAAAAATAATTTACAATGCATGTGGGTACACAAGAAACACCGAAGAATCAAACCTCTGAGTTTGTACTCAGTATTGCCAAATAATGCTGTTTATGGATTATTCATAATCAGAGGTCCCTTGACTGTATCTGCAGTTTTAATTTTCCTGAGGTGAATTTTTCCAAATCCTGCTAACATTCAGGTTGTGCAAAATGTGCCTGCTGCCCCAAGGCAAAGGGCGAAAGAGGTGAACTGAATATTAAAATGTCCACAGTAGTCAGTTTTGCTGCTTATCAGTCTCTCCTGGAAAAAAAAAAAAAAAGGTGGAAAACAACAGTTGCTGAGGTTCAGCAGTTAAACTGTGGAATCAGTCATATAATGAAGTAAAATACATTCTGAGATTTCCATAGATAAACTAATTAATGACGGTCTTAATTAGGAAAGATCTACAAAAAGTCTTTCCTGCCCCAAGGGTTTTCATCTTCAACTTACCTTTTCAGTAATGTTTATGAAATGAGTTTTATTAAAAATGCAAAATATTGCATCTATTATTGACTCCAGACCAAAGGGACTTTTTCAATATCCTGTCCATCTTGTACACCTCTGTTTACAGAAGATAGACAAACTTACCTACATTGATGATTTTTTTCAGGAATGACTAGGTTTATCTTCTTAAGTTACAATTATAGACCTCCCATAGTCTTTAAACATATTTATAGTATCAATGAAATCACAATGCCCAGCGTGGATAATTTACATGTCCAATTCTGCATGTTGGGATATCCCATCCATGACTGTATAGCAAATGTATGAACCACTCTTTGTTTAAAGATTTATTTATTTTTGGCTGTACTGGGTCAAACCATACTTTCATAAAGTCACATACATTACTCTGTACTGAAGGATATCTGTAATATCCATGTCAGCAATGGGAAGCAGACTGTCTTGGACAGAAGAGACATAATAATCATGGAAGCAATAACATGATTAAAAATTTCAAGAGAAAGTAGATGGATTACACAATAAGTTTTTTGTAAAACAATGCAAACTTTTCCTGTCCAGTAAATTAATAGAGAAACTTAGCTCTACCTCCCCTGGAGAAGGAAATGGCAACTCACTCCAGTATTCTTGCCTGGAGAATCCTATGGACAGAGGAGCTTGGTGAGCTACAGTCCACGGGTCACGAAGAGTCGGACACGACTGAGCGACTTCACTTTCCTTTCCTAGCTCTACCTATATGTTAATGGGGAATAACAATATATTATAATTATAAAATGCCTTAAATTTTTGGATAGACACATAACAAAAAGCATTTTGCACTCTGTGTATAATTTCCAACACTTTACAGCAATGTACAGATGTCTCACTGAATCTTACAACTAGGGATTTGTTAGATCCCACAACAGTACTCACTAGTGCCATTGTGCATTTAATTCTCTCAAAGGAAATGTTTGTGACAGTTACGGGGCTTCTTAGTTGGTCAATCAGTTCCAAAAGGTTGCCATTGCAGTGACATGGAAACAACAACTTCAGAGAAACATGGTTGCAAACAATGGCATCTTGAAATTATTAACTATGCAAATGGATCAGCAGAAATCCTAGATACAGAGGGGACATCAAAAAAAAGAGAGATATACTAAAAAAAGACTGTGGTCAATTGCAATGGCCAAGGAGAATTATGAGGTGCTGGTGGTTTAGTCACTAAATCCTGTCCGACGTGATCCTATGGATTGTGGATACTAAATCTGAAGGCAACATTGTTAGCATATATATATGTTAATACATATGTGTGTGTATATTTTTTCAAAAATGTAATTAAAATAATATTTTAGTATTTTTTAAATTATTGACAAATTATCTTACAATTGAAAGTATGAAAGTGAATTCCCTCAGTTGTGTCCAACTCTTTGCAACCCCTGGACTGTAGCCTACCAGGCTCCTCCACCAATGGGATTTTCCAGGCAAGAATACTGGAATGGGTTGCCATTTTCTTCTCCAGGAGATTTTCCCAACCCAGGGATTGAACCCTGGTCTCCTACATTATAGGCAGATACTTTACTGTCTGAGCCACCAGAGAAGTCCCAATTGAAAGTATAAGCATATTCAAACATGAAATAAAAAATTGGATAGTAAAATTGACCTTATATTTAGATAATATAATTGACCCTATATTTAGGTCAACTGAAATAATTTGACAACAAAATATGAAGCAATCTATACAATTATAATCCCACAGTTAAATCCCCCATATAGTCGATTCAATATAGTAGTGGAATGATTTTTAGTAAAGAATGGCTACTTTAATTAAAAAAAATCAGTTTCCCTCAGGATGGGTTAAAAACTACTTTGAAAGTTATCATTTTACTTTCATAGACATGGACCCATTGGCATATTCTTTCCTTAAGGATAAGCCTCAAATATTTGAGCATACCCATATTTTTAGCTATTAGCTGCAATATCAGCTTCATGTATTATATATTTAGATGAAAACAACTTTAGTTTCTTTATACGGTACTGAAAGCCCCAAGAAAAATAAATTCTGTGTTCTATACATTTGTAAACATTTATTTATCTGATTCAAACTAATAACTGCCTAGATTCTTTTAATGTTATTATATACTCAATAGACACATTTGTTAATGTAGATGCTGTCTTAATATATTAATATTGCTTTAATACCTTAAGAGGACTTCCCAGGTGACTCAGTGGTAAAGAATCTGCCTGCCAAGCAGGAGACACAGGTTCCATTCCTAGGTCCAGAAGATCCCCTGGAATAGGAAGTGGTGACCCACTCCAGTATTCTTGCCTGGGAAATCCCATGGACAGATGAGCCAGACCTGCTACAGTGCACAGGATCCAAAGAGTCAGACACGACTTAGCAAATAAATAGCAGCAGTAAAATCTTGAAGTAAGACAGGTTAAAAGGAAGGGAAAAATACACATATATACTTTATAAACTTGACTTTCCAAGACATTATTTTTCACAGATTTTTATAATATTTTAAGCTTTATTTAGAGGGCAAATACTACATATACAGAAAATTCTGAAAGAGCAATAGATGGTTTGGAAAAATATACATATATTCAACTAATTATGACATTTCAAAAGTTATCACACTGATCATCCTACTATCTTGCAGAGAAAAGTTATATTTCTTATATGTTGGGATGTGCTACAACAAAATCTTCAATCATGCAGAAAGCTGTTTTCAAATTTCCATTAAAAAAAAAAAAAGCAGGCACATTTACATGATAAATTACTGCGAGACAAGAATCTTAGCTGACTACCCAAGTGCTTGATTCTGTTATCACTGATTTGTCCTTCAGTCTACAACAGAATGAAAATGAAGGACTTATAACTAATTGTGCCAGGAAGCAGAGCTAATTTCCTTACACTGCCAAAAAAAAAAAAATGCATTGTAAGCTATTAAACTTGAGAGAGAATAATATCATGAGTAATAACAAAGTATTATTAATGTTTTTATTGTCTTACAAAGTGTCTTGATTGCTATTCTTAAGTAAATTTTCTTCTGAAAAGTTCTACAGATTTTCCTAAAAAAACAATGAAAAGCACAGGTTTCAGTTAATGAAGAAGTTTTAAGTTTCTAAAGAAAATTTAAAATTTTTTATTTTAATTTGGAATAAAAAACCTTTCTGTACAGGAGATGTGTATAAGAGACAGATCTTGTACACTACTTTTTTCCATTTGCTTAACTTGATCAATTTTCAGGGAAATGAAAATTGAAATCATAGTATGAGTGCATTTTATATATAACAGACTGGAAAGGTTAAAAATTAAGTTAAAACAATGTATTGTGACTGATATGGAACACTGGAGTTTCTCAACCACTGTTACAGGGAGAAACCATTTTAAAATTCATTTTAAAATTGTGAAACCAAACTAAAATGGAGTCACTTAGGTCAGGGACAAAATGGAGCAGATTAAGGAGGTGCATAAAGGAAACAACATAACTTTACAGGAATTTACAGTTTTTCTCAGAAATCAGAAGATACCAGCTACTCTCCAAAGTCCAAGGCTGCTCATGATGTCTCTGGACTTCCTTGTTCCACTGACTCAGCTACCCTTCCACTAGGCAACCAACCAACTGACAAAACCAAATGACTTCTGTGTTTACTCCATAAAAATCCCTTACTCTGTAAGCTCCTTGAAACTCACTGCTCTTTTAGCCTTGCATTTCCTAGTGTGCTGATCAAAACCCTTGCCATAAACTTATCTTTCTGCTTTGCTTTATTCAGTGTGCAGAGTTTGGTTCTTAACAGTATTAACCAGTGCAGTTAAGTGTGATCTAAAAAATGTATTTGTTTATTTATAAATGATATAATAGTTGTTATTATCCCCTTAGGAAGAGAAGCTAAAGAAACTCTTGAGTGTACACACAGGGACTTCTAAATATAAACTTTTCTTAATGTTTTAAATTGTGCTGTGGTTACAATTTTTTTTTTTTTTAATTGTGCTGTGGCTACAGTTTGATTTTCTTTTAAACTGGTCAGATAATTTTCACATACATAGTACATTTTTAATACATGAAACAACAACAGACATTTTAATTTCCTTTCCTTTTCCCTTCCAGCTTTGTCTAAAAAGCAGGCTTACTGAAATTCCTCCAGTAAAAATAAAGGTAATTGGCCACCTATAATTCTAGCTGTAGCAATGTCTTTCATTAGGAGGTAAGTAAGGCAATATAGGGGATCTTCTCTGATGGCTGTGGTAAACTTGCCCATGGTAAAAAAATCTGTCTGGCAGTGCAGGAGGTGCGGGTTCAATGCCTGGATGGAGAGGATCCCTGAGAAGGAAATGGCGACCCACTCCAGTATTCTTGCTTGGGAAATCCCATGGACAGAGGATCCTGGCAGGCTACAGTCCATTGGGTCCAAAGAGTCAGACATTACTGAGCAACTAAACAACAACAAAGCAATAACTATGCACCTATATTTTAAAGTTTTAAATGATAACAATTTTTATCTTTAAAAAACTATGTGCTTCCATGTTGAATATATTTGAGCTATTTATTACATATGTATTTACAATGGATTATATTGCAACATTAGCGTTATTTGAAATCTTATTAACTCACTAAAAGAAAAGTTTTCATAAAGAAGCTTGCCTTCTGGCCATTCCTATACCTTAATTTTAACCTTTTCTATTAGGCCCACCACAACCTTCTTCCATGATTGTCCAGAGGTTAAAGTGAAATGGCACAACCTATGAGTGCATACTTGTAAGAGCAATTTTTTTTTTCTAGACTCTTTCCAGCTGAGTTAATGTGTCTGAAGGGATCTCCTCTACAAGGAAATAGACTCAAAGATTTCTCACTGATTTATGTTTCTATCTCTAATCTTCCTTCAGACTTATCTATTGCAAATTAGATATATAACCTACTCAGTAAAGTCTACCTCAAATGTAAAAATAACTGAATGATATCTTTCCTCTACAAAAGTAAGTAAATCCAAATTTGATTATATAATTTCCATGTATCATCTGTGCATTTTGTCCTCTGACACACACAGTCACACTAAAGTGACAGTCCATGTTCTTAATCTTATTCCTGCAGGCCTTCTGTGGAGGGAGGGAAGATTCCCTGGAATACTACTCCTCTGTTTCTAATGTATCTGTTACACATGAGAGAAATCTTCCTCATACCTGCACTGGGTATTATGTTTCTGATAAACAGCAATACGTTTCTCAGTATTTTTTCAATCACTGGTGTTTTGTTTGTTTGTTTGTTTTTCAATATTTATTAGCTTTGAGTGAGTATGACTTCCTCTGTCTATTCTTTCCCTATATTCTTTCCTTCCTTCCTTCTTTATTTCCTATGTGAAAGTGAAAGTGAAGTAGCTCTTCGTGTCTGACTCTTTGCGACCCCATGGACTGTAGCCCACCAGGCTCCTATGTCCATGGGATTTTCCAGGCAAGAGTATTGGAGTGGGTTGCCATTACCTTCTCCAGGAGATATTCCTGACCCAGGGATTGAACCCAGGTCTCCTGCATTGTAGGCAGATGCTTTATCGCTTTACCATTCACCTATAACTCTATCTGTTTTTCTTTTTATTATTATTATTATTTATTTTATTTTATTTACTTTACAATACTGTATTGGTTTTGCCCTACATTGACATGAATCTGCCACAGGTGTACATGAGTTCCCAACCCTGAACCCCCCTCCCACATCCCTCCCCATATCATCTCTCTGGGTTATCCCAGTGTACCAGCCCCAAGCATCCTGTATCCTGTATCGAACTTAGACTAACAATTCATTTCTTACATGATAGTATAAATGTTTCAATGCCATTTTCCCAAATCATCCCACCCTCTCCTTCTTCCACAGAGTCCAAAAGTCTGTTCTTTACATTTGTGTCTCTTTTGCTGTCTCGCATACAGGGTTATCATTACCGTCTTTCTAAATTCCATATATATGTGTTGGTATACTGTATTGGTGTTTTTCTTTCTGGCTTACTTCACTCTGTATAATCGGCTCCAGTTTCATCCACCTCATTAGAATTGATTCAAATGTATTCTATATAATGGCTGAGTAATACTCCATTGTGTATATGTACCACACCTTTCTTATCCATTCGTCTGCTGATTGACATCTAGGTTGCTTCCATGTCCTGGCTATTATAAACAGTGCTGCGATGAACACTGGGGTACACGTGTCTCTTTCAATTCTGGTTTCCTCAGTGTGTATGCCCAGCAGTGGGATTGCTGGGTCATAAGGCAGTAATATTTGCAGTTTTTTAAGGAATCTCCACAGTGTTCTCCATAGTGGCTGTACTAGTTTGCATTCCCACCAACAGTGTAAGAGGGTTCCCTTTTCTCCACACCCTCTCCAGCATTTATTGCTTGTAGACTTTTGGATCGCGGCCATTCTGACTGGTGTGAAATGGTACCTCATTGTGGTCTTGATTTGCATTTCTCTGATAATGAGTGATGTTGAGCATCTTTTGTTTTCTTACATTTTGGGGGTCAGTTCTTTCATATGTTTGATATTGTTTTGCTTTAGGTTCTCCAAAGAAATAGAAATATTTGTATATGTGTATACATAATTACTTGTAAATTAAAAGTGGCTTAGTCTGTCTGACACTTTGTGACACCATGAACTATACAGTCCATGGAATTCTCCAGGCCAGAATACTGGAGTGGGTAATTCCTTTCGCCAGGGAATCTTCCCAACTCAGGGATCAGACCCAGATCTCCCACATTGTAGGCAGATTCTTTACCCGCTGAGCCACCAGGAAAGCCATATATATATAATTACATATACATATGCATATATATATATGTATGCTTCTGCTGCTGCTGCTAAGTCACTTCAGTCAGGTCTGACTCTGTGTGACCCCATAGACGGCAGCCCACCAGGCTCCCCCATCCCTGGGATTCTCCAGGCAAGAACACTGGAGTGGATTGCCATTTCCTTCTCCAACACATGAAAATGAAAAGTGAAAGTGAAGTCATTCAGTCGTGTCCAACTCTTATTGACCCCATGAACTGCAGCCTACCAGGCTCCTCCATCCATGGGATTTTCCAGGCAAGAGTACTGGAGAGGGGTGCCATTGCCTTCTCTGATATATATGTATACATTTATACATAATTAGGGACTTCTCTGGTGGCTCAGCTGACAAAGATTTTGCATGCAGTGCAGGAGACCTGAGTCCAATTCCAGGGTCAGGAAGGTCCCCTGGAGAAGGGCATGACAACCCATTCCAGTATTCTTGCCTGGAAAATCTTGTGGGCAGAGGAGCCTGGAGGGCTACAGTCCATGGCGTTGCAAAGAGTTGGGCACAACTGAGTGACTAACACACACACACACACACACACACACATGCACACACACATAACTACTATAAGGAATTGCCTCATGGGCGTATGAAGGCTAAGAAGTACAAGATCTGCAGTTGGCAAGCTGAAGACCCAGGAAAGCCAATGGTATAGTTCAGTCAGAGTCTAAACGTGAAGGCAGAAGATGGATGTTCCAGTTAGAAGACAATCAGGCAGAGAGGAATAATTGTTTCTTATTCAAACTTTTGTTCTTTTCAAGCCTTCAACAGATTGACTGAGACTCACCTACATTGGGGAGAACAATTTGCTTTACATATTCAAGTTACTTATTTAAGTCCAGTTCAGTTCAGTTGCTCAGTTGTGTCTGACTCTGCGACCCCATGAACCACAGAACGCCAGGCCTCCCTGTCCATCACTAACTCCTGGAGTTTACCCAAACTCATATCATCGAGTCCATGATGCCATCCAGCCATCTCATCCTCTGTCGTCCCCTTCTCCTCCTGCCCCCAATCCCTCTCAGCATCAGGGTCTTTTCCAATGAGTCAAATTTTCGCATGAGGTGGCCAAAGTATTGGAATTTCAGCCTCAGCATCAGTCCTTCCAATGAACACTCAGAACTGATCTCCTTTAGGATGGACTGGTTGGATCTCCTTGCAGTCCAAGGGACTCTCAAGAGTCTTCTCCAATACCACAGTTCAAAAGCATCAATTATTCGGTGCTCAGTTTTCTTCATAGTCCAACTCTCACATCCTTACATGACCACACTGAAACCATAATCACAGAAAACTAGCCAATCTGATCACACAGACCACAGCCTTGTCTAACTCGAAACTAAGCCATGCCATGTGGGGCAACCCAAGATGCACGGGTCATGGTGGAGAGATCTGACAGAATGTGGTCCACTGGAGAAGGGAATGGCAAACCACTTCAGTATTCTTGCCTTGAGAACCTCATGAACAGTATGAAAAGGCAAAACGATAGGATACTGAAAGAGGAACTCCCCAGGCCAGTAAGTGCCCAATATACTACTGGAGATCAGTGGGGAAATAACTCCAGAAAGAATTAAAGTATGGAGCCAAAGCAAAAACAATACCCAGTTGTGGATATGATTGGTGATAGAAGCAAGGTCCAATGCTATAAAGAGCAATATTGCATAGGAAACTGGAATGTCAGGTCCATGAATCAAGGCAAATTGGAAGTGGTCAAACAGGAGATGGCAAGAGTGAACATAGACATTCTAGGAATCAGCGCACTAAAGTGGACTGTAATGGGTGAATTTAACTCAGTTGACCATTATATCTACTACTGTGGGCAGGAATCCCTCAGAAGAAATGGAGTAGCCATCATGGTCAGCAAAAGAGTCCGAAATGCAGTACTTTGATGCAATCTCAAAAATGACAGGATGATCTCTGTTCATTTCCAAGGGAAACCATTCAATGTCACAGTAATCCAAGCCTATGCCCCAACCAGTAATGCTGAAGAAGCTGAAGTTGAACAGTTCTATGAAGACCTACAAGACCTTTTAGAAATTACTTATTTAGGTGGTAATTATTGATTAAAATAATAGTCATATAAATGTTAATGCAAAAGGACTATTCAAATATTAATTTCCTCCAGAAACACCATGACAGACAAACCCAGACATGAGTTTTAATCAAATATCTAGGCACTCAGTGACCCAGAGAATTTGACACATAAAATGACCATCAGAGCTATAACATCTGACTCATAACAGCTGAAGTATTTTCCTTGCCTCTTTTTGTAGCTTTTAACTTTATGTTGCTTTTTGCCTAACAGTAATTTTTGAATCTAATAAAATATTGCAAGTATTATTTTATGACTTCTCTAATTGCTTCTTTTGCTTAAGAATATCATAAATTCTAACTTTGGTTTTGCTTTAACTCTGCATATTCTATCAGTAGTTGCATATCAATAAACTAGAGTTATAGTTAGGCATTCATCAAACTACATGCACATTTTTTTTTCCTTTCCTTTCTTTTTTACTGTTCTTCTTATTGTCCTGTTAAGGTGAATATGGATATTGTTCAAGTCTTCTCTTTGGGAAGTATTTTAAAGCTAACCTCGGATTTAGCTAAGTAAATTGGGTATTAAAAAAAGTTGGAAAACTTTATTCTTAGAAGTAATTTGGCACCCTACTCCAGTAGTCTGGCCTGGAAAACCCCATGGACGGAGGAGCCTGGTGGGGTGCAGTTCTTGGGGTCGATAAGAGTTGGACACAACTGAGAGACTTCACTTTCACTTTCATGCATTGGAGAAGGAAATGGCAATCCACTCCAGTGTTCTTGTCTGGAGAATCCCAGGGAAGGGGGAGCTTGGTGGGCTGCCGTCTATGGGGTCACACAGAGTCAGACACGACTGAAGTGACTTAGCAGCAGCAGCAGCAGCAGAAATAATTTAAAATAAAACTTTTCTTATATATATTTGCTACTAAAGAATAATGTGGACTGTGAAGAAGGCTGAGCACCAAAGAATTGATGCTTTTGAACTGTGGTGTTGGAGAAGACTCTTGAGAGTCCCTTGGACTGCAAGGAGATCCAACCATCTCCATCTCTTCCATTCTGAAAGAGATCCGCCCTGAGATTTCTTTGGAGGGAATGATGCTAAAGCTGAAACTCCAGTACTTTGGCCACCTCATGAGAAGAGTTGACTCATTGGAAAAGACTCTGATGCTGGGAGGGATTGGGGGCAGGAGGAGAAGGGGACGACCGAGGATGAGATGGCTGGATGGCATCACTGACTCGATGGACGCGAGTCTGAGTGAACTCCAGGAGTTGGTGATGAACAGGGAGGCCTGGCGTGCTGCGATTCATAGGGTCACAAAGAGTCGGACACAACTGAGCAACTGAACTGAACTGAACTGAAAGAATAGTGTTGGATGAGTGCTTCCTAACTGGTGATTTTTGAAAACCCTGGGCTTTGTAATGGTTTGAAAATATGCCACAGGCTTATTACTGTACATAATCTTATGGTACTCATAAGCTACAGTAAACACAGGTTACTGTAACTTTTTCCAGTAAATGAAGTCCTGATAAATTCTAGTAATGTCCTCTTCTCCAAATAGCCTCTATTATTATTATATGCATAAAGTATAAAAACTTGATATCAGATTTATTTTGCAGTGTGTCCTTTTTAATAGATCCAGAATAAAAGCTACAGCCAAACTAGATGCATAAATATGTCAATATTCTAATATATATTTGGAGTCTGTAAACAGTGGTTTTGTTGTAAAAATAGGTGGTGAAAGTCCTTACCACTGTGACCACTGACATTCAAAGTAAGTCAGATGCTCTCCTTAGTTTTGCCAACTAAAACAATAGAGATTTTCCTCCATTGCTCAGTTCAAGTCCTTGCCCTATTGTGTTCAGGAAAAGAGAATTACAAAGAAATGAAAAGTTGGGTCTTTGCATTGTCTGGCTATTTTGGACATATTGCTGTATTTCTGAAAAGGAACTAAGGATGTAGTTATGAATTAATTTTTCTGAAGAGCAGCTGTTTATTATCTCTCCCTCTCTGATTTTTCCCTTAAGTCACACTCTATTGCCTGATAAATTAAGAGACAGTTTAGTTCTAGAACTGGTATATTAAGGAAACCCCATATTCCTCTCATTTTATTTCTCACTAAATAACTTTACAAAGTGTATGATTATTTTAAACAAAAGTACCCAAAGACATGATTTTATTCATTGTTTTTCTTTGGGTTTTTCTTTATTACAAATAATGTGGCAATGAACATTCATATACAAGTCTTTGGGTTTACAAATATTTTTATTTACCTTGAATATATACTTAGAAATACAATTGCTTGCTGATATGGTAAATCTATGTTTAAGATTTTATGAAATTGTTTTTCCAAATAAGCTACACCATTTTATATACTCACTAACGATATATGAATATTCTAGTTTCTCCATATACTTACCTACATTGTCATTGTTTTACAAATATTTTTTATATTTTTTAAATACAGATTTAAGTTCACAGCAAATTGAGAAGATAACAGAGATTTCTCATATACCCTTTCCCCTAGGCATGCACATCCTCTCTCATTATCAACATTCCACAGCAGAGTGAAATATCTATACAATAGGCAAACTTATCCTGACAGATCATTATCACCTAGACTCCATAGACTACATAAGTTTCACTCTTGGTGTTGTGCATTCTATATGTTTGGACAATGTATAATGATGTGTATCCATCGTTACAGTATCATACAGACTATTTTCACTGTTCTAAGTATTCTCTGTTCTCTGCCTATTTATCCTTTCCCACTCTGCAACCTGCACCCTGGCAACCAAAGACCCTTTCTACTGTCTCCACTGGTTTGCCTCTTCCAGGATATTGAAATCTTAGTCTGTAGCCTTTTGAGATAGACTTTTTTCACTTTGTAATTGCTTTTAAGTTTCCTTTATGTCATTTCATGACATGATAGCTTATTTCTTATAACTGAATAATATTCAATTGTCTGGCTACACTGAAGTTTTTACCTACTGAAGGACATTTTAATTGCTTCCAAGTTTGGGCAATTAGTAATATAGCTCTTATAAATATACGTGTGCAACTTTTTATGTGGACATACATTTTTAATTCGTTTGGGTAAATACATAGGAGAAGGATTGCTGATTGTGTGGTAATAGCATGTTTTATGGTATAAGAAACCACCAAACTCTAAACTTCTAAAGTTGCTGTACCCTTTTGCAATATCATCATTAATGAATGATAGTTCTCTTGCCCACATTTGGTGTTGTCAGTGTTTTGGATTTGGCCACTCAAATGGTGTGTAGGGGCATGTCCTGTTTTTTTTAATTTCCATGTCCCTAATGACTTGTCTGACTTTTCAACTATAAATATTCAAATAGATATGAAGTAGTATCTCCTTTGGTTTGAATTTGCTTTTTCCTAAAGATTATTGATTCCTGAACTTTTTCATGTGATTTTTGGCCAACTGAATGTCAACTTTAGTGAAAGTCTTATTCAGATTTTTATGTTGATTTTTTTGTGCTATTTATATTTTTGAGTTCTAAAATTTCCTTATATATTCTGTATATAAGTTCTTTATAGAATATATGAATGCAAATATTTTCTTCTAGTATATAGGTTACCCTTTCACTTTATTTAAGGAGTTTTTTGAAAAACAAAGCTCTTAATTTTGACGAAGTCCATATTTCCATTTTTAAATTTTATTTCTTATCATGTTTATGCAATACTTAAGAAATATTTGAAAGTGTTAGTCACTCAGGCATGTCCGATTCCTTGTGACGCATGGACTGTAGCCTGCCAGGCTCCTCTGTCCGTGGAATTCGCCAAGCAAAAATACTGGAGTGGATAGCCATTCCCTTCTCCATGGATCTTCCTGATCCAGAGATCATATCTGGGTCTCCTGCATGGCAGATTCTTTACACTCTGAGCCAGCAGGGAAGCTGACACGCTAAATCTAATTCAGGAAGACTTAATCCTAATCTTGAAGACTCTAAGGAAAAGTTTTATAGTTTTATCACTTATATTTAGGTATATGCTTTATTCTGAGTTAAACCTTTTGTACAGTGTGAAGTAAGAATCTATCCTTCAAATTGGATATCCCATTGTCTTCCGGTGATTTGTTTAAAAGACTATCCACTCCTCATTGTAGTTTTAGCATTTTTGCATTTTTATTGAAAAGCAATAGATCATATATGAAATAATTAAGTTCAGAATTCTCAGTTCTGTTTCACAAATCCAAATGTTTTCCTTTATGTCTTCCCAACCTTGTTCATAGAAGTTTTCACATTTATTTTTATCAGTTCTGACTATATTTTCCTTAAAATTGTTTTGCTGTTTTTCAGCATAGAATTGCACACTACTTAAATTCAATGCTAAGTATTTTATTTTAAACTCTAGTGTAAATTTTGGGGGGTTTTCTTTCTATTAAAAGTGTATATTTAATCCTTTAACTTGAAACTGCTGGAACTCATAGTTGCATGCATGTGTGTCCATGTACATAAGTATATATTCCCTATTCTTTTCAGCATACAAGCTTATGTTGTCTGTGAGAAAAGTCAAGTTTAATGCTTCTTTTTCAATCTATCCAGATTTTCTTTCTCTCTCTTTTTTTTTCTCTCCCTTGCCTAAACCCCAGCTAAATCTCCAGTAAGATGTTGACTAGAAGTGCTGTGCTAAGTGGGCAGAAAGAATATTGCTGAAGATGTTGAGAGAAAAGCACTTAGTCTTTCACCAGGATTGTCAGAGGTGTGCTTAACTTGGTGGTCAGTCTGTGATTGGTCAGAGGCCATGCTTAAAACTTAAGCCATAAGACTCTAAGCCTTTGGATTAGATCTGTCTGTAGCTTTGGAATACTTTCATTGTAGAGGATATTAAAAGTCAGTCCCATATACAGCCAGAGCCAGTTGCTTACAAATTTCTCTGGTGTCTCCTGAACAGGAATAGCCCTACACATGTGCACAGACTTCTGGACAAGAGGGTTGAACTTTGACATTAGAAAAACCCTGGATGACTGAATCTATTCCCAGCTCTCCTCATCAGATTTCTAGACAGTCTGCAATTTCCCTTGCCCCCACCTTTGCATCATAGTGATATTCAGTTCAGTTCAGTTCAGTCGCTCAGTCGTGTCTGACTCTTTGCGACCCCATGAATCGCAGCCCGCCAGGCCTCCCTGTTCATCACCATCTCTCGGAGTTCACTCAGACTCACATCCATCGAGTCAGTGATGCC
>SJYT01074874.1:119484-189443 GCA_006410635.1 Cephalophus harveyi
CATGAACTAGAAAAATCAAAGCAACAAAGTAAGGATAGAGCTACAGAGAATCAAAATGAAAAAAAAAATGTAATGGAGAAAGAAGTAAATAAGTTACAGAAATTGACACAGTAGATAAAGATGTACTCAAATCATGATATTATGACTATTTGTACCAGGGACAAATTGAGGTGTACTTTATGTATTTGTAAAATTACTGTCATTTATTGGTAATTGTCTTGCTGCAAAATTAGGTTAAATTAAGTTAATTGCTGGGTTCCTTCTATAGTTCTAAGATTTCCTTGTAAGCTAGGAAACACTGTAGATACCTAAGGTTAAAAATTAGTTAAATGGGCTTTCAGTTTCAGCTCCAAGATGTAAAAAGTCTGAAAGCTGACATTAGCAAATGTTGGACAAACTCAGACTCAATGATTTTTCTTGGATTCATCCAAGGACTGAGGTTGCCTGGCCAGCTGCCATCCCAATATTTGGAGAGATGAAGCATACCCAGAGAGATAGACCAACCAAGATCTGCTTACCTGAAGCCAGCACTGCTGTTTCTGATAATTACTTGTATTGAAGTTGGCTGATACATTCTGCTCAGAATATTAAATGCTACACACATTCATTGTCAAGTCGGAGCATTCATCAACTCATCCTGTCACAAAAGAAGCAGGAGAGACAAATATCAATACAACCACAGGCAATATTTTCTGAACAGTCTCCTGATCAGCAAAATTTTAGCAATGATGGAGCTCTTTATATCATAGATTAATGTCCTGCAGCCCGACTTTATTTGTCTGGGTAGAAAAAGGAGGGGGTGGATATACAAAAATACAGTTCTGACAGTCAGGAACTGGCCTGTTGTTGCCAGGAGCTAACCTGTCAGTCACAGCTATGTAATTATAGCTAGTCTTTGTGTTTTACAGAATATAAAAATTTTCAGAATACAAACAGTAGTTAAGACCACTCTTTGATCTTGATATATTAAGACAAACATAAGACTGCTCCACAGTCATGAAGTGAACTTATATAAAACAACTGGAATCATATAAAAATAAACTACAACAATGACCAAACGTTCACCTATCCTAATGTGAATGGCCACTGTTTCTTTACCAATTAAAGATCCATCTGTCTATAGCTCTCTGTACACAGTTACCTACAGTCATTCCTATCATTTTCTAAATAACAATTTTTAAGATACCCAATCATAGAATTAAAACCATTTCCAGACAACACCTATTCCAGAGCAAAGCATCACTTTCTCTAAACCTATAAATCTAACAATATCTCTTATCAAGGAGCCTTACAATGCTTCACAATGTTTGATTTCTTTCTTTGCAATGAGTCAATAGTCAACTTTTTAAAATTTTGCAGTGTGTGTTCATGGGGATCTCTAGCTAAAGAGCACTGACACCTGGGATAAGAAAGATTTTACTCTGATACGAATAGCACGTTATTATTTCATTATGAGGAAGTAATCTTCCAGCTTGAAGGCCATTTCCACTTCAATTGTCTTCTTTCCTTAAAATTATCTATAAATCTTTTATTGTCTTTAACATTTTATGCTCCTTGGAAGTGCCTATGTGTAGTCAGGCCATGCTTGCCCAGACCCAGAGACCCCAGGGATCCTGGCTGTCAGGTTGAGGTGGGGGTGGGGCACGTGCAAGCGCAGTCCACTAGCAGTGCATCTGCCCTCTGGAATCCAGGCCCTTGCAACCTTTGTGCACAGGAAATCACCCCAGCCCTAAGGTCACTTTCTGAGAATGTGGATTCTGCATGCTGCACTCCAGATGCAGAGCTTTGTAGGTCCTTTGAGCCAAATCCTTTAAGGCCTTCTGTGGAAAAGACACCCAAGGTCTCCTTGGGAGTCCGTTTTCCAAAGTATCTCTAATCAATGGATTTGTTGGCATTGCCTTGGTCGGCAGGGCTAAGGAGTTCCTTTGGGGTCTGGCTGTAGGGGAACAAAATTCTGACTGACAGAGGGCTGGACCTTAAGAGAACTGTGTGTCTTCCCCTCCAAAATCCCATCACTGGCCCAGTATATCCCTACACGCACAGAAGCCAGGGACAGGTCTTCTGAAGTCTAGAGTCTGGGTCATGTGTGTATATGTGTTAAAACGGGTTTTCCTTTTCTCTATCAGTTTTTAGCATTATCTTATTCATTTTAATCTCTTTATCCTTACCCTTGTACTTTGAGCAATTTTTCAAAATTTGCCTTTTGTTTTTTAGTTTTTCCTCAAATAACAAATATATATTGAGCATCTCTAATATTAATTTAGTTGATTTAGATACATTTCAATGCTTGCTTTTCAACTTCTGCTCCATTTAATTTGTTAGTTTTGTCTTTGTATTTCTTGATGTTTCTTCCTCATTTCCCTTCTTTCTCTACAACCTGGAACTGTTAATTTATATTCAAGATTTTTTTTTTATTTTATTTTTAGAATCTCAACCATTACCTTTTTGTTTTGTTTCTTACAGCAAATCAGTTTAAAGATATTTGCTTGTCTTCCTATAAGTCTTTGGAATGGAATCTCTACTTCCACTGGCTCACTAGTCATTTTCAATTGTTAATTCATACCTTATTTTTCTTCAGTAATATTTGCCTTGATACAAATGTGTCAAGAATGTATGAAGGTTTTTTTTTTTTCCTGGCTGTATTCATTGACCAGTGTATACTAGTTGAGTTGAGTTTTCTTTCCAGGGTTGTATTGTAAGTTCTGCTATAATTTGGGGGTATGGAGCATCTATCTGGTCTGGTTCTGCTGTATTGATTGTGGGTCCTGCCCTGCCCTAGCTCCCTGTTTCTGTGAAGATTTAGAATAGATAGATGATTTGATATGCTCAATACTCTTGACATGCATCCTATCAGAGACTTTTTGTCACAATATTCCTAATTGAACAAAACGAACAAAATAAATGGGCTTCCCAGGTGACCTCAGATATGCAGATGACACCACCCTTATGGCAGGAAGTGAAGAGGAGCTAAAAAGCCTCTTGATGAAAGTGAAAGAGGAGAGCGAAAAAGTTGGCTTAAAGGTCAAGATTCAGAAAACGAAGATCATGGCATCTGGTCCCATCACTTCATGGGAAATAGATGGGGAAACAGTGGGAACAGTGTCAGACTTTATTTTTTTGAGCTCCAAAATCTCCTGCTGATGGTGACTGCAGCCATGAAATTAGAAGACGCTTACTCCTCGGAAGAAAAGTTACGTCCAACCTAGATAGCATTTTCAAAAGCAGAGACATTACTTTGCCGACTAAGGTCCGTCTAGTCAAGGTTATGGTTTTTCCTGTGGTCATGTATGGATGTGAGAGTTGGACTGTGAAGAAGGCTGAGCGCTGAAGAATTGATGCTTTTGAAGTGTGGTGTTGGAGAAGACTCTTGAGAGTCCCTTGGACTGCAAGGAGATCCAACCAGTCCATTCTGAAGGAGGTAAACCCTGGAATTTCTTTGGAAGGAATGATGCTAAAGCTGAAACTCCAGTACTTTGGCCACCTCATGCGAAGAGTTGACTCATTGGAAAAGACTCTGATGCTGGGAGGGATTGGGAGCAGGAGGAGAAGGGGACGACCGAGGATGAGATGGCTGGATGACATCATGGACTCGATGGACGTGAGTCTGAGTGAACCCCGGGAGATGGTGATGGACAGGGAGGCCTGGCGTGCTGCTATTCATGGGGTCGCAAAGAGTCGGACACGACTGAGCGACTGAACTGAACTGAAAGGTGGTGCTAGCAGTAAAGATCCCACCTGCCAATGCAGGAGACATTAGAGATGCACGTTCTATCCCTGGGTTTGGAAGATCCCCTGGAAGTGGACATGACAACCCACTCCAGTGTTCTTGCCTGGAGAATCCCATGGACAGAGGAGACTGGCAGGTCATAATCCATAGGTTTGCAAACAGTAGTACACAACTGAAGTGACTTAGCATGCACACAAGCAATTTAACTCTATATGTTTGCATTACACCTTCAAAACTGCATGCTTAATTATCAACATCTCTCCCCATTTCCTGCCTTAGTATGTTCTGGGCAGTTTTAACTGTATACTGTATGTGTGAGTGTGTGTGTGTGTGTGTGTGTGTGTGTGTGTGTGTGTGTGCCTATATACCTGTGCCATTGGGAGAAGAATGGTAGGTTGTCTATCAATCATCTGGCTTATAGCCAACTTGCCAAAATACAATTCCCTGCAAGTCAACTCATTGAAAGTTATTAATCAGTAAACATTTTGTTTAGTAACATTCTCGCTAAATAAAGATTTTTTCATTTTATATACAAGAAAATTTATAGCATTTCATGGGGAAAATGTGCTTATTTACAAAATATGTAAGTATCAATTTATTTTGCTGGCTGAATATTTGATACTTTCAGTTCAGTTCAGTTCAGTCACTCAGTCATGTCCGACTGTTTGCGACCCCATGAACCACAGCATTCCAGGTCTCCCTGTCCATCACCAACTCCTGGAGTTCACTCAAACCCATGTCCATTGAGTCAGTGATGCCATCCAACCATCTCATCCTCTGTTGTCCCCTTCTCCTCCTGTGCTCAATCTTTCCCTGCATCAGGGTCTTTGCAAATGAATCAGCTCTTTGCATCAGGTGGCCAAAGTATTGGAGTTTCAGCTTCAACATCAGTCCTTCCAATGAACACCCAGGACTTGTCTCCTTTAGGATGGACTGGTTGGATCTCTTTGCAGTCCAAAGGACTCTCAAGAGTCTTCTTCAACACTATAGTTCAAAAGCATCAATTCTTCAGCTTTCTTTACAGTCCAACTCTCACATCCATACATGACTACTGGAAAAACCATAGCCTTGACTAGATGGACCTTTATTGACAAAGTAATGTCTCTGCTTTTTAATATGCTATCTGGTTTGGTCATAACTTTCCTTCCAAGGAGTAAGCATCTTTTAATTTCATGACTGCGATCACTACCTTCAGTTAATTTGGAGCCAAAAAAAATAAAGTCAGCCACTGTTTCCTCATCTATTTTCCATGAAGTGATGGGACCAGATGCCATGATCTTAGTTTTCTGAATGTCGAGCTTTAAGCCAGCTTTTCCACTCACCCCTTTCACTTTAATCAAGAGGCTCTTTAGTTCTTCTTCACTTTCTGCCATAAAGGTGGTATCATCTGCATATCTGAAGTTATTGATATTTCTCCCGGCAATCTTGATTCCAGCTTGTGCTTCCTCCAGCCCAGCGTTTCTCATGATGTACTCTGCATATAAGTTAAATAAGCAGGGTAACAATATACAGCCTTGACGGACTCCTTTTCCTATTTGGAACCAGTCTGTTGTCCCATATCCAGTTCTAACTGTTGCTTCCTGACCTGCATATAGGTTTCTCAAGAGGCAGGTAAGGTGGTCTGGTGTTCCCATGTTTTTCAGAATGTTCCACAGTTTATAGTGATCCACCCAGTCAAAGGCTTTGGCATAGTCAATGAAGCAGAAATGGATGTTTTTCTGGAACTCTCTTGCTTTTTCTATAATCCAGCAGATGTTGGCAATTTGATCTCTGGTTCCTCTGCCTTTTCTAAAACCATCTTGACCATCTGGAAGTTCACAGTTCACGTATTGCTGAAGCCTGGCTTGTAGAATTTTGAGCATTACTTTACTAGTGTGTGAGATGAGTGCAATTGTGGGGTAGTTTAAGCATTCTTTGGCATTGCCTTTCTTTGGGATTGGAATGAAAACTGACCTTTTCCAGTCCTGTGGCCACTGTTGAGTTTTCCAAATTTGCTGGCATATTGAGTGCAGCATTTTCACAGCATCATCTTCCAGGATTTGAAATAACTCGCCTGGAATTCCATCACCTCCACTAGCTTTTTTTCATCAAAATTGGCTAAATTTAGAGCACCTGTATGTTTTTAAAAATCATAATAGAATGGAAATTTCAAAGTCACAGTAAAGACAGTAGAGTAGACAGTAGTTACATTAGATAGAATTGTGAATATGTTCATTGTGTAGATAAATGTGATATGGCCCATAGTGGGATTTTCCTTGTGGATGGTGTCTTTTTCTATGTATCTATCTACTCCCTCTTTCTTCATGTCCATTAATATTCCCAATGAAAACTGACCTTTTCCAGTCCTGTGGCCACTGTTGAGTTTTCCAAATTTGCTGGCATATTGAGTGCAGCATTTTCACAGCATCATCTTCCAGGATTTGAAATAACTCGCCTGGAATTCCATCACCTCCACTAGCTTTTTTTCATCAAAATTGGCTAAATTTAGAGCACCTGTATGTTTTTAAAAATCATAATAGAATGGAAATTTCAAAGTCACAGTAAAGACAGTAGAGTAGACAGTAGTTACATTAGATAGAATTGTGAATATGTTCATTGTGTAGATAAATGTGATATGGCCCATAGTGGGATTTTCCTTGTGGATGGTGTCTTTTTCTATGTATCTATCTACTCCCTCTTTCTTCATGTCCATTAATATTCCCCATAGTAAAGAACACCACTTGATGGTGTTCTAGCTTATTGTCCATCTCCTCTACACTGAACTATAAACTCTGTAAATCAGGGGCTTTGTTTTGTTTCCTGCTGAGTTCTTAATGCCTAAATATAGTGTATGCTCAACAATAAAAATAATAACTGTGGTAGATCATTCACTTTTCCCACAGCACATCCTTTGTAGGAAAATTATACTTCCTTACTTCCTGGAACAGGGTTTAGTTACATGATTTCCTTTGGCCAAAAGACTGTGAATAGATGGTTGGCTAGCCCATTCTGAAAGAGGTTTTAACTGATTCATAGGACAATGAACAAGAAGTAAATATTTGTTGTTGTAAGTCAGTGAATTTTGGGGTTGGTTATTTCATTGCATTACTATGTCAAAGGCTGAAAAATACCATAATTCATATATATAGTGCTTCCTATAAAGCAGGTACTGTTTATAGTCCATCACATATTTAACATATATATGTATATTATATATCTACACACACACACATACATAACTCATATATATATAACACTTATGTATATATGGGCTTCCCTGGTGGCTTAGAGGTTAAAGTGTCTGGAATGCAGGAGACCTGGGTATGATCCCTGGGTTGGGAAGATCCCCTGGAGAAGGAAATGGCAACCCACTCTAGTACTCTTGCCTGGAGAATCCTATGGATGGAGGAGCCTGGTAGGCTACAGTCCATGGGGTCACAAAGAGTTGGAAACAATTGAGCGACTTCACTTTCACTTTCACATGTATATATGTGTGTGTGTGTGTGTGTGTGTGTGTAGACCTGGGTATGATCCCTGGGTTGGGAAGATCCCCTGGAGAAGGAAATGGCAACCCACTCTAGTACTCTTGCCTGGAGAATCCTATGGATGGAGGAGCCTGGTAGGCTACAGTCCATGGGGTCACAAAGAGTTGGAAACAATTGAGCGACTTCACTTTCACTTTCACATGTATATATGTGTGTGTGTGTGTGTGTGTGTGTGTAAATATATGCACAGATTTTCAACCTGTTAGTGAAGTAGCTCCTATTATGAGCTAAGTTTTAGAAATGAGAAATCTGAGGTACAAGCTTAAGTAACATACTCAAGTTCATATATACTAGCAATTGTAAAGGTATGAATTAAGCTTTTTAGCTCCAGAATTAGGGTTGTCAGATTTAGCAAATAAAAATTATAGAATGCTGATTAATTTGAATTTCCTATAAATGATGAAAGAGTTTTTTAAATTATATGTTTGTTCCAAATATTGTAAAAGTGCCTTGTATTTATATATAATCTTATCCAGAGTCTTTTTTCAAACATATTTACACTTTCTAACTAGTCTATTTACTATAAACTGGATAGCTTATAAACAACAGAAATGCATTTTCCACTGTTCTGTAGGCTGGAAGTCCAATATCACAGTGGTTGTATAGTCAGTGTTTGATGAAGTTCCATTTCCTGGTTCATAAACAGTCATTTTGTTCTCACATGGTGAACGGAAAAAGGGAATTCTATGGGGCCTCTATTATAAGGGCACTAATCATTCAGGTGGGCTACATTCATATGACCTAATGACCTCTTTTATATCCTCACGTTGTGAATTTTCAAATATGAATTTTGGGGGTGCACAGACATTCAGTCTATAGCACACTTTAAAAAATACTGCCAAATCTCATAATGAATATCCAATTAATGCTTTCTCATACAGAAAGGAGTAATATTAATTATTCAAATGTTGTTTGCATTTACAAATTCAAGTTATTTAGCAATACAAAAGTGGGTATAAAAGAAAAAAATAGCATGCACACTTATTTAAGGGCCAAAAAATGGGACTGTGATAAACTGATATTGTTGCTGATTTTTTTCTGAATTTGGGTAACTGTGCGGCTACACTAGCTAAGGGCAAAGTACAAATTATGTACTACATTTACAGAAATAAATCTCAATAAAGTGAAAGTGAAGTTGCTCAGTTGTGGCCAACTCTTTGCAACCCATGGACTGTAGCCTACCAGGCTCCTCTGTCCATGGGGTTTTCCAAGCAGGAAAACTGGAATGGGTTGCCATTTCCTTCTCCAGGGCATCTTCCCAACCCATTTATCGAGCCCAGGACAATCTCAATGAGTAATACATAATTATTCATAACTACCTATTATAAAACAAATAAGGAACAGATATAATTAACTTTATTTTTTCATCAAAAACATACTTTCAGAAAAGTGTTTTCTGTGAGCGAGGCACTATTTTATATGCTGAAAATAAACCTTTCTCTTCTCAGAGAATTATAAAAATAATAGTCATATTCAGTTCAGTTCAGTTCAGTTGCTCAGTCATGTCCGACTCTTTGTGACCCCATGAAGCAGCACTCCAGGCCTCCCTGTCCATCACCACCTCCCGGAGTTCACTCAGACTCACGTCCATCGAGTCAGTGATGCCATCCAGCCATCTCATCCTCTGTCATCCCCTTCTCCTCCTGCCCCCAATCCCTCCCAGCATCAGAGTCTTTTCCAATGAGTCAACTCTTCGCATGAGGTGGCCGAAGTACTGGAGTTTCAGCTTTAGCATCATTCCTTCCAAAGAAATCCCAGGGCTGATCTCCTTCAGAATGGGCTGGTTGGATCTCCTTGCAGTGCAAGGGACTCTCAAGAGTCTTCTCCAACACCGCAGATCAAAAGCATCAATTCTTCGGCATTCAGCTTTCTTCACAGTCCAACTCTGTCATCCATACATGACCACTGGAAAAACCATAGCCTTGACTAGATGGACCTTTGTTGGCAAAGTAATGTCTCTGCTTTTCAATATGCTATCTAGGTTGGTCATAACTTTTCTTCCAAGGAGTAAGGATCTTTTAATTTCATGGCTGCAATCATCATCTGCAGTGATTTTGGAGCCCCGAAAAGTAAAGTCTGACACTGTTTCCACTGTTTCCCCATCTATTTCCCATGAAGTGATGGGACCAGATGCCATGATCTTCGTTTTCTGAATGTTGACCTTTAAGCCAACTTTTTCGCTCTCCTCTTTCACTTTCTTCAAGAGGCTTTTTAGTTCCTCTTCTCTTTCTGCCATAAGGGTGGTGTTATATCCATATCTGAGGTGACTGATATTTCTCCTGGCAATCTGGATTCCAGCTTGTGCTTCTTCCAGCCCAGCGTTTCTCATGATGTACCCTGCATAGAAGTTAAATAAGCACAGTGACAATATACAGCCTTGATGTACTCCTTTTCCTATTTGGAACCAGTCTGTTGTTCCATGTCCAGTTCTAACTGTTGCTTCCTGATCTGCATATGGGTTTATAGTCATATTACCTACCCTCAAATAGTTGGCATGCACATCACTTAGAAAACTGGTGCTTTGAGCAAAATCAGAGTTGAATTCCATGATGCACATCAACAATCCCATATTTTACTTTTCTCCGTTCTCTGAGTTATAGTTGTCTTCTGACTTTAGCTATCAGAATAAAATAGCCCAATATTAATTACAAATAAAACCATGCTTCAAACAGGGCATAGAATGGACACTTACAGAAATCTGACAGAATACAGTGTTCTCATTTTAAAATTATTATATCCCCTCCTTGCCAAGGATTACACAAAGTCTTAGACTTAGAACTTGTGACAGACTACAATAGTACCAAGTAGTTGTAGTTCAACTCAGTCCTTCAACTTTTCAAAAAAGAAGCTTGGCCATAAGCCAGGTTTACTCAGTTCTACTTCTTTCTATGGGCTTCCCAGCTGGCTCAGTGGTAAAGAATCTGCCTGCCAATCCTGGAGACGTGGGTTTGATTCTTGGGTCAGGAGGATTTCCTGTAAGAAGAAATGGCAGCCCACTCCAATATTCTTGCCTAGAAAATCCCAAGAAGAGAAGAGATTAGGAGGCTACATTACATGGGGTTGCAAAGAGTTGGACATGACTGAGCATACATGAACATTTAATTATATTCAAATGTATCAGGTGGTAAATGTTATTATTATTTTCAGAGAAATTTGGAATATAGAGCAGAACTTATAGTCTTTTGAATTGGAAAATAATTTACTGATAAGTTGATATTTGAGTTTTTATCTTTACAGAGTAGTAGGTGTTAGCAGGCAGACAAACTTGGTTTCCAGAGCTATAAAGAAGTTATTCAGCATGAAACAGTTATGGAACACAAGTTCATGTCCCCAACTCACAGTAAGGCCAACAAACTGAAACACCAGAGTCTGGAGCAGAGAAAGGTTTTAGTGTAGGGTCAAGCAAGGAGAATGTGTGGCTTATGCTCAAAAAAACAAAACAAACAACAACAACAAAAAAAGAAAAACTGAACTCCCAGATGGTTTTCAGGGAGGTTTTTAAGGCAAAATTTGGAGTGAGCGCTGCAGGAAGTATGACTTTCTTCCAGTTGGTTGGTAGTGAGGTTAATAGGGCTGTGTTCCAGGAATTTTGTGCTCAGCCTGAAGTTACCATCCTCCACGTGGGGTAGTGAAGGTAGAGGGGGGCTTAGTCCCTGCAAAAGAATTAAAAGATAATATTATTTATATCTTTTGAACAAGAACTGGAATCCTGCTTTATATGCCGCCCTGCTGTTCCTTGACTGGCCCTGCCTTTGTTTCTGCATTCTTTTAAGTCCCTGACTACTAACTTTGCATCCTTGCTTTGGTCCTCAGGGACGGTCTAGGAAGCTGAAACTTTTACGTTACAAGAAAGAAATGGGGGCCCTGAGAAGCCTTTGGGGCCCTGGAGGGTCCCTCAGGGTACTGCTAGAATTCATCACGTTTGTATTAGTTGTCTAGTTGTATCCTTTGCAACCCCATGGACTGCCAGGCTACTCTGTCCATGGAAATCTCCAGGCAAGAAAAGAGTGGGTCGCCAGTGCCTTCTCCAGGGGATCTTCTAGACCCAGGGATGGATCCCGCGTTACCAGCATTGCAGACAGATTCTTTATCCGCTGAGCTACCAGGGAAGCCCACCATGTTTGGGGGATGTAAAAGAGCTGGATGTAGCTGCAGTAAAGGAAGTTTCATTTGAATTGGGTCTTTAGAAATTAGGCTCACTATTGGCTCAGGCGGTAAAGAATCTGCCTGCCAGACGGCAGACCCAGGTTCCATCCCTGGGTTGGGAAGATTCCCCTGGAGAAGGGAATGGTTACCCACTCCAGTATTCTTGCCTGGAGAATTTCATGGACAGAGGAGCCTGGCAGGCTACGGTCCATGGGGTTTCAAAGAGTCTGACGACTGAGCGAATAATTTTCACTTCAGTTTCACTTTATAAACCATGAAGAATAAGAAAAGGAAGCAGCTCATATGTGGCAAAGAAAGACACAGACACCAGGCAGCTGGCAAGTACCCTGCATGTCAACAAGCTGTGCGAGGTGGACGAATCAGCAGAGAGGCAGAAAAGTAGGAGAGCAGGGCAGAGAGGCCGCGGAAGGTGGGGCGTGGCCGGAGGCAGCTCCTCCCGCTTCATATTTGGCCACGCCTGCGCAGTCCTTCCTCTTGGTTCCGGAGCCTCTGAAGCGCTGGCATGGGGCCAGAGTGGAGATGGGTTTCTGGGGCTTCCTGACTGGCATCCTGGGCGCCAAGGGTCTCTTGGGCTTGCGCCAAGGGTCTCTTGGGCTTGCGTCAAGGCAGGCAGCAGCGCTCAGAGACAGCGGCGCAGAGGTGCCTCTGCCAGGTAAGTGATTACATGGACAATTGTATCTGCGTTGTTGAAACCATTGATTGAATGATTTGACGGTTTCCCCGAGACTTCTGAAACTTCTGGGAGGTCAGTACTTTAGCTATTACAAGGTAAACCTGAAAAAAACCCATGTCGTTTCTGGAATACAAGCCAGTGTGGCAGTTCCTGAGGGCTTAAGACTGTGAGATACAGTTCAGTTCAGTAGCTCAGTCGTATCGGACTCTGCGACTCCGTGGACTTTCCCTGTCCATCAGCAACTCCCGAGGCTTACTCAAACTCGTGTCCATCCAGTCGGTGATGCCATCCAACCATCTATCCTCTGTTGTCCCCTGCTCCTCCTGCCTTCAGTCTTTCCCAAGCATCAGGATCTTTTCCAATAAGTTAGTTCTTCACATCAGGTGGCCAAAGGATTGGAGTTTCAGCTTCAACATCAGCCCTTCCAATGAACACCCAGGACTGATATCCTTTAGGATGGACTGGTGGATCTCCTTGCAGTCCATGGGACTCTCAAGAGTAGACTTCAGCACCACATTTCAAAAGCATCAATTCTTTGGCGCTCAGCTTTCTTTATAGTCCAACTCTCACATCCATACATGACTACTGGAAAAACCATAGCTTTGACTAGACGGACCTTTGTTGGCAAAGAAATGACTCTGCTTTTTAATATGCTATCTAGGTTGGTCATAGCTTTTCTTCCAAGGAGTAAGTCTCTTTTAAATTCATGGCTGCAGTNTTTATAGTCCAACTCTCACATCCATACATGACTACTGGAAAAACCATAGCTTTGACTAGACGGACCTTTGTTGGCAAAGAAATGACTCTGCTTTTTAATATGCTATCTAGGTTGGTCATAGCTTTTCTTCCAAGGAGTAAGTCTCTTTTAAATTCATGGCTGCAGTCACCATCTGCAGTGATTTTGGAGCCCCCCTAAATAAAGTCTGTCACTGTTTCTAAAGTATCCCCAACTGTTTGCCATGAAGTGATAGGACTGGAAGCCATGATCTTAGTTTTGAATGTTGAGTTTTAAGCCAACTTTTCCACTCTCCTCTTTCACTTTCATGAGGAGGCTCTTTCATTCTTCTTTGCTTCTTGCTATAAGGATGGAATCATCTGCATATCTGAGGTTATTGATATTTCTCCCAGCAGTCTTGATTCCAGCTTGGGCTTCATCCACCCAGCATTTTTCATGATGTACTCTGTGTATAAGTTAAATAAGCAGGGTGACAATATACAGCCTTGATTTACTCCTTTCCTGATTTGGAACCAGTCTGTTGTTCCATGTCCAGTCCTAACTGTTGCTTCTTGACTTGCATAAAGTTTTCTCAGGAGGCAGGTCAGATGGTCTGGTATTCCCATCTCTAAGAATTTTCCACAGTTTTTTGTGATCTACAAATAAAAGGCTTTAGCATAGTCAATAAAGCAGAAGTAGATGTTTTCCTGGAACTCTCTTTTTTTTAATGATCCAACGAATGTTGGCAATTTGATCTCTGGTTTCTCTGGCTTTTCTAAATTGAGTATGAACCTCTGGAAGTTCATGGTTTACGTACTATTGCAGCCACACTTGGAGAATTTTGAGCATTACTTTACTAGCGTGTGAGATGAGTACAACTGTGCAGTAGTTTAAACATTCTTTGGCACTGCCTTTCTTTGGGATTGGAATGAAAACTGACCTTTCCCAGTCCTGTGGCCACTGCTGAGTTTTCCAGATTTTCTGGCATATTGAGTGCAGCACTTCCATAGTATCATCTCTTAGGATTTGAAATAGCTCAACTGGAATTCCATCACCACCACTAACTTTGTTTGTAGTGATGCTTCCTAAGGCCCACTTGACTTCGCATTTCAGGATGTCTGGCTCTAGGCGAGTGTTCACACCATTGTGGTTATCTGGGTCATGAAGATCTTTTTCATATAGTTCTGTGTATTCTTGCCACTTTTTCTTAATAACCTCTGCTTCTGTTAGGTCCATACCATTTCTGTCTTTTATTGTGCCCATCTTTGCATGAAAATTTCCCTTGGTATCTCTAATTTTCTTGCAGAGATCTCTAGTCTTTCCCTTTCTATTATTTTCCTCTATTTCTTTGCATTGATCACTGAGGAAGGCTTTCTTATCTCTCCATGCTATTCTTTGGAATTCTGCATTCAGATGGATATATCTTTCCTTTTTTCCTTAGCATTTCACTTCTCTTCTTTTCTCAGCTATTTTAAGGTCTGTCCTCAGACAACCATTTTGCCTTTTTGCATTTCTTTTTCTTGGGAATGGTCTTGATCACTGCCTCCTGTACAGTGTCACAAACCTCAGTCCATAGTTCTTCAGGCACTCTGTCTATCAGATATAATCCCTTGAATCTATTTGTCACTTCCATTGTATAATCATAAGGGATTTGATTTAGCTCTCCTGAATGGTCTCATGGTTTTCCCTACTTTCTTCAATTTAAATCTGAATTTGGCTAGAAGGAGTTCATGTCCTCATACAGTCATCTCCCGGTCTTGTTTTTGCTGACTGTGTAGAGCTTCTCCATCTTTGGCTGCAAAAAATATAATCAATCTGATTTTGGTATCGACCATCTGGTGATATCCGTGTGTACAGTCTTCTCTTGTGTTGTCAGAATAGGGTGTTTGCTATGACCAGTGCATTCTCTTGGCAAAACTCTGTTAGCTTTAGACCTGCTTCGTTTTGTACTCAAGGGCAAATTTGCCTGTTACTCCAGGTATCTCTTGACATCTTACTTTTGCATTCCAGTCCCCCTATAATGAAAAGGACATCTTTTCTGGGTGTTTGTTCTAGAAGGTCTTATAGGTCTTCATAAAACTGTTCAGCTTCTTCAGCATAACTGGTCAGGGCATAGACTTGAATTACAGTGATATTGAATGATTTGCCTTAGAAATGAATGGAGATCACTCTGTTGTTTTTGAGATTGCATCCTAGTACTGCATTTCAGACTCTTTTTTTGACTATGATGGTTACTCTATTTCTTCTAAGGAATCTTGCCCACAGTAGTAGATATAATGGTCATCTGAGTTAAATTCACCCATTCCAGTCCATTTTAGTTCACTGATTCCTAAAATGTCAGTGTTCACTCTTGCCATCTGTTGTTTGACCACTTCCAATTTACCTTGATTCATGCACCTAACATTCCAGGTTCCTATGCAGTATTGCTCTTTACAGCATCAGACTTTACTTCCATCACCAGTCACATCCACAACTGGGTGATGTTTTTGCTTTGGCTCCATCTCTCATTCTTTATGGAGTTCTTTCTCTACTGATCTCCAGTATGATGTTGGGTACCTACCATCCTGGGGAATTCTTTTTGCCTTTTCATACTGTTCATGGGGTTCTCAAGGCAAGAATACTAAAGCTATAAGTGTCCTGAAAAAGCCAGAATCTCACTGAAGAATGTGAGCAGGCCCAATGACTTGCAGCTGTGTTTGAATCTCTGCATGAGAAAAGGCCGAAGGCTGCTATTCATGGGCCTCAGGTGTGATGATTCCTCAGCTTTGTGGAGCTGATGATATAAAAATTTTTATTGTTTAAAATTGTGCCTCTGGAACAAAAATTATTTTAAATTGTTCTTTATGAAGCCTCCCACTCCCCGATTCTAATAGTTTTGCATTTCTTGAAAAAGGCAAACTTAGAAGAAACATGTCTTAACAGCTCAACTCCTAAGCATATACCCAAAATGAAGACAGGGAAAATGAATACTTACACAGCCATGTTCTCAGCAGCATTATTTATAATAGCAGAAAGGTGGAAACACCCCAAGTATCCATCAACAGATGAATGTATAAACAGTGTGGTATATACATAGAATGAATGGAATACTACTCAGCCATGAAAAGTGAAGTTCTGATATATGTGACAACATGGATAAACATTGAAAACATACAATATTTTGTATCTACTCAAGCCAGACACAAAAGGGCAAATATTGTATGATTCTACTTAGGTAATATATATGGATATTTTGCATAGATAACAAAAAGGTAGGTTGCAAAAACCTGCTTTTGTTGTATTGGCCTTGGATTCTTAAATATTTTTCTTAATGATGGTCTGTGTTATTTTGGAAAAGAAAATAATGAACCATGGGTTATGTCTGTGACATCTAACACTAAGCCAGAGCACTGGTACTGTTATAATCTAGGAGCCCTTGAACCACTTGATTTATGGATTTATGAATTTAAATTTAATGATTCTCCTATTCTTCCTTTTTAGTATCTCCTTTTCTTGTAAGTTTAATTGTTATCCTTTTAATTGGCTAAAGAAAAATAAAGCCAAATTGAGCTTTTGTATCCTTCTTTGGTTTTTTTGGAACAGGTTAATGATCTTTCAAAATATCAGTATAAAGAATGATACAAATCATTTTAATTATAATCAAAAGATGAATCCTGCACCGCCTCCCTCCCACAAAAGGAATAAAAAGGGAAGGTACTTATTTTTAATTTAGGCTTCATTTAGGAATAAAAAAATACATATAATATCCTTAGCAAAAGTAGTGACCAGGTTTTGGCAGATACATATCTATAAGCCATTATTTTTAATTCCCAAATCTGAAAGCAAAAAAAAAAAAAAAGACACATTTTCTCTTCAAATTTAGTACAGATTAATTCAGTGTGTATATGTTTTACTGCAGAAATACTTGTTTGATTAAAGTGTGTTCCCCCAATCTCTGCTGTAATAATATTCAGTGTATGTGCCACATACTGTATTACCTTTCTAAAATCTGAAAAGTTTTGAATTCCAAAACACATTTGGGCTTAGGGATTTTGGGTAAGAGGCTGTGGACTTATACTTAGCTCTAGGCTAATAAAGAAAAGGGGATGCAACACTCTTCCAACCCTAACTTGACTGTCATCTTTTATGCAAGGATCCTTTGGCCTAACCATTTCTATGGAGAGATAAAATTAAGAAAAAATAAAAAAAAGAAGCAATACCTTGTTTGTAAAGGGATGGATGGATAGGTGGATAGATAAATACATTTAAACAATTTTTTTCTAGAGGTGATGGGAAGCACTATAGTTCCATAAGTATGTGTCATTCTTATATTTGTGCTTTGAAGGGAAAATGTCAAACTTATCATGGTACCTCATGCTTTCCTTCTGGAATTATATGATTCTCAGAACATAAGACATACAAGAGTCTTCTTAGCTGTATCACTTTAATAGCTCTTAATAAAGCTTTATGATGAGATATATATTTTTCCAGCTGATAAACAGACTTTAATGCTGTAAAGACTGGAATATACTCCATTTGTATCACTAAGAGTAATGCTTTTCATGTAGAGGTAAAGCATAACCACCCCTGGAGTTGAATGCATTCCTGTGGTGATACTGGTCTGGAGTGGTAGTTTTAGCTGATCTCAGCTGGTGGGATTTCTTGGGCACTTTTAAACTTGGACATTGATTCACTGGTGGGCATTGTATGGTAGGGATGAAAGAGCATCACCTTAAGTAAATGTGAAAAATTCTGTTGATTATTTTGAATATTCAGTTGCTTGGAGTCAGACTATGAAGAATAATAGATTCTTACCTCATACACATTTTATGCAAACTTTAAAGGAACAATGAAAAAATGTGTTCATTTAGAGTGAGTACTATTATGTAGGAGTAAGTAATAAATGAATCATAAATAAATTAGACACATTTCCCTTAAACATGTTTAATAAAATTATTTTAAAATGCAATAACAGCCTTTGGGTTGAGAATATAATATTAAAAATATTTGTTATTCAATCTCTTCTCTGAAACCAATTGAAGACAAGAATATCATAGAAAAGTAAAGGCTAAGGCTAGCTTCAGTGAAACTAGAAAGCATCTCAGATTCCAAATTAGAATATTTTAAATACAATACTTTCTATTTAATAATGCAGTACTTACTTTGAGATACTTTTCTAGCATGGCGGGGGGTGGGGGAGAAAAGTAGGTTGACTCCTATGCTTGCAAAGTTTGCATTTCAATTGAAGCTAGACAAACAATGCAAGTAAACATATACATAAGTAAATTATATAAAATATAAAATGATTAATGATGTGAAACAGAGAGAAAATAGAGCTGGGTAAAACTGGATGGGGAATTCCTAACTGTGTCAAAGAGAAATTGTACCTGATGGAGTAAAATGGTCAAGGAAGACTTTATTCAAAACTATTTCTGTGCATTACATCCCTCATAGTGATGGGAGATCGAACTGAACTGTGCTGAAATAAAAAGTGGTAGAGGGTTTTTTTTTTTTTTTTTTTTTTTTAGTTGAAGTATAGTTAATTAGTGTTGTTAATTTCTGCTGTACATCAAAGTGATTCAGTTACACATATACGTTCTTCCTCGTATTTGTTTCCATTATGGTTGATCACAGGATACTGAATATGGTTCTTTGTGCTATGCAGTAGGACCTTGTTGTTTATCCATTCTGTATGTAATAGTTTGCATCAAAAAGCATGAGTTTTTAAGAGCTGAAATGAGCTAGTGGAAAAGTGCTGGAGGATATTAGGGGGGAAGTTGGTCACAATGATTAAGCCATCTGTGTTTGCTAATTGGCACTGATTGAAGTCAGGCTCCTACTCTCCCATAGGGACTGGTAGGTAGAGGCACTATGTTTCTTGATCATCACTTTTCAAAGTGATGGCTCCCAGGTCCTTGAGAAAGATATTTCTGGGCTGTGAAACTAGGGAGAGTCTGGGTGAAAACTTATATCTCAAATGAGCAGAGAAAGAATTTACAAATGAAGTTTTTCTATGCTCAAAAGAAAAGGGAGGTTAGAGCCTCTAGTCTGGAACAAAATTGTATAAAATTTGGTCAAGCTGAGGAAAACTTTAAGGCTGGCTTGGTCAGTGGTGGGGAGGTGGGATGCAGGTTTTAATAATTATTAACAGGAGAAACACTGAGAAGAACAGAAATAATGCCCTTGAAAGAGAGGTCTCAGCAGCTGTGGTAGGGAAATTTAGAAAATACTTAAAAAGTGTCTGTGGAGACTGCTTCCCCCACCTCCACCCCGCCTATCCTGCACTTCACTTCATAATGAGCAAACCAGAGGCCCAGGAAGACTTGACCTCAGGCAAGGTGAAGGATGGAGAAGAAACAGCAAGGGCCACATGCATAGATCCATAAAAAGGAAATGAAAGTTATACAAGAATATAGCAAACAATGCTGGTTAACACACACACACACACACACACACACACACACACACACACACACACACAAGGAGATCTTAAAAATGCAGAAAATTTTTCAGACAAAAATCCTTGGTATTCTCAAGGAAATATTGTGATTTGTTATCTTATGGACATGGTTATCTCTCATGGACGAGAGAAATGAAAGAAAAATCACTAGCTAACCTCATTCCATAAGTAAGGAAACAATTTAGGATAGGTAACCAATATTGCACAAAAAGGATGGATTTTATTTTATGAAGTTAAAAATCCATAGCCAGTGCTCTGAAGCACTGTTCTGGAGAGATTCACTCAGTTTTTTTTTTTTTTTTCTGATGAAACAACTTGATAAAATTCATCCAATAAAAAAGTGAATTAAAACAGCTCAAGATTGGAGAGATTTGAAATGACCAATAGTATTAAATATGTTTACATATAGAGCTAAGACTAATAGCTGAAAATGATTGTGTAGACAGAAGTTACTATAGCAGGCTTAAGACTACTAGTCTTAGAAAAGCCTGCTTGCCAGTTTGACCCTTGGCTGGCAAATGGAAACTTGCATTTCAGAAGGATTCCTACTTTTCTCCAAACAGAGGAATATACTTGAACTCTGTCTAACCTGTTCATAAGCAATACGGTTTTATAGTGAACACCTGCTTTCCTTCTGAGAGTCTTGATTTTTGGTTCTTGCTAGGCAGATTGCCTATGTGATCAGATCTCAAGAAAAACCTTGGACTTTCAGATGCTTGTTGTGTTGTCAGTACTTCTAGCTGGCAGAATTAAGCATTTCCTTTGTGACTCAGCTGGGGGAAGCTGACACTAATTTCCTGTGGACTTTGTCCCACATGTCTTTGCTGATTTGGCTTTATATTAATATCATTTCACTGTAATGAATCTTAGCCGTGAGGATAACTATATGCTGAGTCCTCTGAATCCTTCTAGTGAGTCATTAAACCTACAGTTGATTTTCAGGACCCCAGGCACACTATAGTTTATCTAATAGATTGCTAATGCAATAAACCTTGAAAATGTAAAAGAAAAGTGCATTATTAAAAACAATGAACACAAATAATATTTGTGAGACTACATCACATTCTTTCTGAGAGTTGAGACCTCCTTCTCCTTATGATACGTATAGGTTTATCAATCACAGCCTTCTCTAACATTGTTCATGTCAAATAAATGGAAAAGTAACCTAGATCAAGCCAGTTACAAAGCTGTATGAATGACTATTAAATCATATCAATGACAAGAATTCAGCAATTTCCCACAATTTCTTATTTATTCATTTGGAGATATGAGACTTTCTTGCATATATCACAATGAAAAGTCTGAAGAAGCAGACAAATAATCCACTTTAAAAAAAAAATGGACTTCCCTGATAGCTCAGTTGGTAAAAAGTCCCCTTGCAAGGCAGGAGACACTGGTTTCAGTCCCTGGGTTGGGAAGATCCCCTGGAGAATGGAAGGTTAGCCACTCCAGTATTGTGGCCTGGAGAATTCCATGGACTGTATAGTTAATGGGGTCCCAAAGAGTTGGACACGATTGAGCAACTTTCACTTTCACTTAAAAAAATAGATAATATCAGCCAATATAGAAAGAGCAAGAGGAGTAAAGATAAAGATTGTTTGAACTTTTAATTAAAAGAATAAAATTTAAAAAATTCATGTTTGGGGAAAGAGGTGAAAGAAATGGAGACAAGCTGATTGTGTCAGGTTTTCACTATAGGGAATCAATAGATACTTTATGAAACTTATAAATAAAACATGAGATTTAAGATATCAATCTAAAGGCAAAAAATCAAACACTAGATCATCTTGAAAACCAAACTTGTAGGTTTCAAAAGAGAAACATACCCAGGCACACATAGTACACAAATACTCAAATGCAAAAAGTTAAAGGAAAGATCATATTGCAAAAACGAATCCAAAGAAATGTTTAAAAACTTATGTGGTATGTTGAACATATTTGCTTATCTCTACTTCCTCTGTACAATTCAATGAAATATGGAAAAGTCATTTAGCATGTGGAATAGAATTGATAATCTACAGTTACCTGATTAATCAACTGATAATACATTTGCATATTCAACTGATTATACAACAATATAATACCTGATAATACACCAAGAGTGAAAATACACAAAACCCACAAATATTAAGAAAATTGAAGAGAAAATTATATGAGATAAATAACATCAACAATTGTTAGAAACAATTTGGAGGAACAAATAGTAATTTTGCAGAATGAAAAAAAAGTGACTATGTACTACAGAAAGAAACCAAGAAGACTTAAACTGGAGTAAAAAATGCCATGAAGGCTTAGAATATGAAGGTACAGTGTAGCTTTGAAAGTGAATGATCTATGGAGTTAGCAGCAGAGTTGAAATTGCAAGGAACACTTAGATCTTTAGATTTTCTTTTGTGTCAATTCTAGTTTAAGGTAAGACGTTTCTGGAGATACTAACCCATGAAAAGTTAAAACAGTATTTTAGATTTAAGCGCTGTCCCATATGTGTTCAGTGTTTGTGGCCTGAATTGTGCCTTTCTCATCGTGCTTTACTGTCTTCCCTCCAGGGTCATTTTCAGATGTGCGTCTCGTGGAGTCTAAGCTTTTCTTCTCCCTGGGTCAGTGGTCCTTCCTGGATGTCTTATGTTGGTAACAATCATATGCTTGGTTCCATCACTGCCTCTCCCATGAAGGGTTTGCTCCTTCTATTCTGCCTTTGAGCGTGGTTAGAAAGCTAAATGACCCGAGAGCGTGACTCTAGTTACCTTCATTGAAAAGGAGGACATTTTGACGGAAAGTGCTTGGTACGTGTCGAGAGCCATGTCGGGACTCAGGCACTCTGCTGCTTCCGGGGCAGAGCGAGTGTTTCAGCCTGGATTCCTCCCTGGGTTCCCTCTCCCTAGGGCCCTGGAGTGCTGTGTTCCCCCGGTGATGAGGTGTCTGTGATGCTGCTGTGTTCTCTGTGGCGAGGTTTCTCTAATCAGTCGGGGTTTGCAGCCTTGAGTGTGTGGTTTGATTTTGTGTGCCTTGATGCTTAAGGACTTTCGGGGTCCCCCTCCCCAGCGTGCAGTCCCTTCTGTGTGCCTGAGTGGTTGTGTGTGTCATGTGGACTGTGGGCTTTGATGGGACCCTGCAGTCACGGGACCCTGGGCCCTGGCCACAGCTGTGCCTGGTGTGGCTCCCTGGCCCGCGTCTGCCTGGAAGGCCGACCCCGTCCTGTTCTTCCCGCTCACCTGCTCATCAGTGCGCTTCGCAGACATGCCTGGTGGCTTCAGTGCTCTAGATGCAGTTCAGCAGTGACCTTTGCCCTTTGCCAAGAACTGAGAGCAGGAGCTGACTGTGTTTATTCTAGGCCTGCACACTTTCGAGGCCTTCCTGGTTTCACAGAGCAAGTCTGGCCTTTTCAGCCCAGCACTGGGTCTGGCAGGCTGTCCTTGAGCTTTCTGTCTCCAGCCTGCCCTTCTCTGCACCGGCCTGCTGGTCCCTGAGATGCCAAATGGTGATGCCCCAGTGTGATGTATATGGACCCTTCTCCACAGGCCTTCGGGTTAAATGTCTCACACAGACACACACACACGGTGGCCCTGAATGTGTTCCTGTTTTTGTTCCAGCTACACTGGTTAGACATACTGCTGCTGCTGCTGCTGCCAAGTCACTTCAGTCGTGTCCGACTCTGTGCGACCCCATAGATGGCAGCCCACCAGGCTCCGCCGTCCCTGGGATTCTCCAGGCAAGAACACTGGAGTCGGTTGCCATTTCCTTCTCCAATGCATGAGAGTGAAAAGTGAAAGTGAAGTCGCTCAGTCGTGTCCGACTCTTTGCAACCCCATGGACTGCAGCCCACTGGGCTCCTCCATCCATGGGATTTTCCCGGCAAGAGTACTGGAGTGGGGTGCCATGTTAGACATACTAGTGATCTGAAACTTAATACACAAACATTCAAAAAACTTGGGGCTTCCCTTGTAGCTCAGTTGGTAAAGAATCTGCCTGAAGTGCAGGAGACCCAGGTTCGATCCCTGGGTTGGGAAGATCCCCTGGAGAAGGAAATGGCAACCCACTCCAGTGTCCTTGCCTGGAGGATCTCATGGACGGAGGGGCCTGGAGGGCTGCAGTCCATGGGGTTGCAAAGAGTCGGGCACGACTGAGCGACTAACACAAGAATACTAAGAAAAAGGAGAAGCTAGATCTAAGTAACATTTTAAACACCTGTAGGATATTATTTAGTAAATTAAAATCTGCATACTTATTCCCTTTCTTTCAATTGGCCCCAGAAATGGGCAGCCAGTTCAAATTGGCCAATTAAGAGGACAGACTTCTATAGTGAATTCCAATGAAACAGTCACTACTTTTTTGAAAAACAAGATTGCACCCTCTAGCCACTGTGTCCTTCTCATGATTTGAAACAGTTTTCAAGGCTTTCAACTGAAAATTAAAAAAAAAAAATGAGAAAACAGGAGGACTTTAACATGAATTAACAGAGAGCAAAACAAAAATAAAATTCCAAATGCAGAGTTAAACTTCAAAAAAACTATAATTCATATTAGAGTTATTGATTGATACTGAAACCATGAATAAAAACAGCAATCTATAAAAAAGAAAGAGAAATTTCATGAAATAAATACTGCTTGAAAACTACTTGTGATATTAATACTTTTGAAAAATCACAATAATAACTGAAAGCTACTTGCAAATAGGAGGATAAGATTGAAGATATTCTCAGCCATAGAAAATGCTTCTGTTCATTGAAAATTACTGAAGGGTTTTAGTAAAAGAAAAAAGAAATGAGAAAAAAGAACTTATGTGATTCTGGGTCAAGAGTATTTCTTAGTGGAAAACTTGTGTGTGTATGTACAAATATCAGTATCTGCAGAATTGTGCTATGTAAACACTGAAAAGTAATTTCACTAAATATCATGATTAAAGTCTTTTGAGAGGTTTAAAGGAGTACAAGTGTTTCTTCAAGTGAGAGTGAGAGTTTTAAAAACTTACATACTCATTTAACATACTAGGAAAATGTGTATCTAAAATAGAAGAAAAAATGTGTATTGCTCTACAAATGTATTTATTTCTTGAAAACATTTAAGAGGTAAAAGAGAAAACACAATGTTTGAAATAAAATTATTATCTTGCTTCTAAATTTAAGTAAATTGTTCAGTTCTGTTCAGTCGCTCAGTTGTGTCCGACTCTTTGCGACACCATTGATTGCAGCACACCAGGCTTCCCTGTCCATCACCAACTCCTGGAGCCTACACAAACTCATGTCTATTGTGTCGGTGATGCCATCCAACCATCTCATCCTCTGTCATCCCCTTCTCCTACTGTGTTCCATACTTCCCAGCATCAGGGGCTTTTCCAATGAGATGGTCCTTTGCATCCGGTGGCCAAAGTATTGGAGTTTCAGCTTCAACATCAGTCCTTCCAGTGAATATTCAGGATTGATTTGCTTTAGGATGGACTGGATGGATCTCCTTGCAGTCCAAGGGACTCTCAAGAGTCTTCTCCAACACCATAGTTCAAAAGCATCAGTTCTTCAGTGCTCAGCTTTCTTCACAGTCCAACTCTCATATCCATACAAGACTACTGGAAAAACCATAGCTTTGACTAGATGGACCTTTGTTGGCAAAGTAATGACTCTGCTTTTTAATACGCTGTCTGGGTTGAGTAGTAGAAGCCAAAAGTCACAACATAGTTCTTTAAGGTTAAGATAAAGCAATTTCTTATACAATGACTGCAATATCTTCAACTTAAGAAATATTCCTGTGAATTCCTAACAAAAAGTTAACTGGTATTTGCCATTTACACTGAGGAATCAATGGGAATCAAAGGGAAGGATCAACTCACAACTGAATCAGACATTTACTATTTAATATGTGCAAAAAAACAATTGTACTTCTCACTCTAGAAAATTTTTTCAACCAAATTCTACATTTACAGTCTTACAAGTTATTTGTTGCATTCTAATTTAATAATGTTTTGACTTCTACATGGCCACTTCTGGTATTATGTCATTTTATCCTAGATCTATCACTATATTTTAAAAGTTGAATATATTGATGCATGTCTAAAATGCTATTTTTTTCTTGTGGTATTGTCCAAACAGGACATATGAATTTCTGTGTTATTTCTTATTTTATGATCATTGCCAACTTTTACAGCATTCTGAACACTTCTTTCTCACAATACTAATGTAAAAAATTTAATAAAGTCACCTAACAGTGACTTTTGTATTCTATTTGAAAACATCTCATGTCCTCAAAGTTGATTTAGTTTCATGCTTCTGCTTCTGCTGCTAAGTCGCTTCAGTCGTGTCTGACTCTGTGTGACCCCATAGACGGCAGCCCATCAGGCTCCCCGTCCCTGGGATTCTCCAGGCAAGAACACTGGAGTGGGTTGCCATTTCCTTCTCCAATGCATGAAAGTGAAAAGTGAAAGTGAAGTCGCTCAGTTGTGTCGGATTCTTAGCGGCCCCATGGACTGTAGCCCACTAGGTTCCTCCATCCATGGGATTTTCCAGGCAAGAGTACTGGAGTGGGGTGCCATTGCCTTCTCCAGGTTTAGTCTCATAGAGCATGGTAAGTCTTTAAGATCATTTTAACTATTCATTTTTTAGAGATACATTGATTGGAAATACCTGTGTTGTGCAGTATAAGTATGATTTTGAGGAAATTCCACTGATGTCAATGATACTAAAGGATTAAATACTAACTTTACTAGTCAAACTTCTTTCTTTGTTTTTTTTTTTCCTCTAGTTTTATAGAGGTATAATTGACATTTGTTGTTCTTTAGTTGCTAAGTCATGTCCAACTCTTTTGCGGCCCCATGGACTGTAGCCTGCAGGCTCCTCTGTCTGGGGAGTTCCCAAGCAGGAAAACTGGAGTAGATTGCCTGCCATTCCTTCTCCAGGGAATCTTCCCAACCCATGGATGAAACTCATGTCTCTTGCATTGACAGATGTATTCTTTATGACTAAACCACCAGAGAAGCCCATTGTGTGTATATATATAAATGGTATATACTTGTGTGTGTGTCTGTGTTTGTATATATTTCATATCTTCTTTACCCAAATTCATCTATTGATGGGCAGTTAAGTTGCTTCCATATCTTCGCTATTGTACATAATGCTGTAATTAGCATAGGGGTGCATATATCTTTTCAAATTAGTGCTTTTGTTTCCTTTAAATACCCAGGAGTAGAATTGTTGGATTGTATGGTAGTTCTATTTTTAGTTTTTTGTGAAATTTCTATATTGTTTTCCATAGTGCTTATAACAATTTACATCCACAGTGTACAAGGGCTCCCTTTTTTCTACATTCTAATCAACATGTATTTCTTATATTTTTGATAACAGCTATTTGGGCAGTTGTGAAGTGATCTCATTTCATTGTGGTTTTGATTTTCATTTCCATGATGAGTGGTGACACTGAAAATCTTTTCATGCCTGTTGGTCTTCTACATGTCTTCTTTAGCAAATTTATACACAGGTCTTCTGCCCATGTTTTAATCAGGTTCTTTGTTTTTTCCCCTTGAGTTGTATGAGTTCTTCATATATCTTGGATAATAACCCTTTATCAGATATATTATTTGCAAATATCTCTTCCCATTCAGTAGGCACATTTTACTTGTGTTGAGTGTCCTTTGCTATGCAAAAGTTTTAGTCTAATTGATGTAATCCATTTGTTTATTTTTGCTTTCATTTCCCTTGCCTTAGAACATATATCCCCCCAAAATATTGCTAAAACTACTGTTAAAGATCATAGTGCCAATGTTTTGCTCTAGGATTTTTATAGTTTCATGTCTTACACTTAAGTCTTTAATCTGTTGTGTTTGATTTTGTATATGGTGTAAGAAAGTCATCCACTTTAATTCTTGTTTATGCAGGTGCCCAGTGTTCCCAGCACCATTTATTGAAAAAACTATCTTTTCCCCATTGTATATTCTTGTATATGTTGTCATAGATGAATTGCCCATATAGATATGGTTTCATTTCTGGGCTGTCTAGTTTCACTTATCTGTCTGTTTTCTTGCCAATTCCATGCTCTTTTGATTACTGTAACTTTGTAGTATATTTTGAAATCAAGGAGTTTAGTATCTTCTGTTTTACTTTTTTCTTAAAATTGTTTGGAAAACTTAGGATCTTTTGTATTCCCTTAAATTATTTGTGTTCTAAAATAAATTTTAGAATTATTTATTCTAATTACATAAGAAAATGCCATTACTGTTTTGAAAAGGATTGCATTAAATCTGTAGATTGCCCTGGATAGTATGCTCATTTTGACGATATTAATTCTTCAAATCCATGAGCACAGTGTATCTTTCCATCTTCAGCTTGTATCATCTTTAATTTCTTTTTTTTAAATTTTACTTTATTTTACTTTACAATACTGTACTGGTTTTGCCATACATCAACATGAATCCACCACGGGTGTACATGAGTTCCCAATCCTGAACCCCCCTCCCACCTCCCTCCCTATACCATCTCTCTCGGTCATCCAAGTGCACCAGCCCCAAACATCCTGTATCCTACATCAAACCTAGACTGGCGATTCGTTTCCTACATGATATTACACATGTTTCAATGCCATTTTCCTAAATCATCCCATCCTCTCCCTCTCCCACAGAATCCAAAAGTCTGTTCTATACATCTGTGTCTCTTTTGCTGTCTCTCATACAGGGTCATCATTGCCATGTTTCTAAATTCCATATATATGTGTTAGTATACTGTATTGGTGTTTTTCTTTCTGGCTTACTTCACTCTGTATAATTGGCTCCAGTTTCATCTACCTCATTAGAACTGATTCAAATGTACTCTTTTTAATGGCTGAGTAATACTCCATTGTGTATATGTACCACAGCTTTCTTATCCATTCATCTGCTGATGGACATCTAGGTTGTTTCCATGTCCTGGCTATTATAAACAGTGCTGCAATGAACATTGGGGTACATGTGTCTCTTTCAATTCTGGTATCCTTGGTGTGTATGCCCAGCAGTGGGATTGCTGGGTCATAAGGCAGTTCTATTTGCAGTTTTTTAAGGAATCTCCACACTGTTCTCCATAGTGGCTGTAATAGTTTGCGTTCCCACCAGCAGTGTAAGAGGGTTCCCTTTTCTCCACACCCTCTCCAGCATTTATTGCTTGTAGACTTGTGGATCGCAGCCATTCTGACTGGTGTGAAATGGTATCTCATTGTGGTCTTTATTTGCATTTCTCTGATAATGAGTGATGTTGAGCATCTTTTCATGTGTTTGTTAGCCATCCGGATGTCTTCTCTGGAGAAATGTCTGTTTAGTTTTTGGCCCATTTTTTGATTGGGTCGTTTATTTCTCTGGAATTGAGCTGCATGAGTTGCTTGTATATTTTTGAGATTAGTTGTTTGTCAGTTGCTTCGTTTGCTATTATTTTCTCCCATTCAGAAGCCTGTCTTTTTACCTTGGTTATAGTTTCCTTTGTTGTGCAGAAGCTTTTAATTTTAATTAGATCCCATTTGTTTATTTTTGCTTTTATTTCGAGTATTCTGGGAGGTGGATCATAGAGGATCCTGCTGTGATTTATGTCGGAAAGTGTTTTGCCTATATTCTCTTCTAGGAGTTTTATAGTTTCTGGTCTTACATTTAGATCTTTAATCCATTTTGAGTTTATTTTTGTGAGTGGTGTTAGAGAGTGATCTAGTTTCATTCTTCTACAAGTGGTTGATCAGTTTTTCCAGCACCACTTGTTAAAGAGATTGTCTTTACTCCATTGTATATTCTTGCCTCCTTTGTCGAAGATAAGGTGTCCATAGGTGTGTGGATTTATCTCTGGGCTTTCTATTTTGTTCCATTGATCTATATTTCTGTCTTTGTGCCAGTACCATACTGTCTTGATGACTGTGGCTTTGTAGTAGAGCTTGAAGCCAGGCAGGTTGATTCCTCCAGTTCCATTCTTCTTTCTCAAGATTGCTTTGGCTATTTGAGGTTTTTTTGTATTTCCATACAAATCTTGAAATTATTTGTTCTAGTTCTGTGAAAAATACCGCTGGTAGCTTGATAGGGATTGCATTGAATCTATAGATTGCTTTGCGTAGTATACTCATTTTCACTATATTGATTCTTCCGATCCATGAACACGGTATATTTCTCCATCTATTAGTGTCCTCTTTGATTTCTTTCATCAGTGTTTTATAGTTTTCCATATATAGGTCTTTAGTTTCTTTAGGTAGATATATTCCTAAGTATTTTATTCTTTTCGTTGCAATGGTGAATGGAATTGTTTCCTTAATTTCTTTTTCTACTTTCTCATTATTAGTGTATAGGAATGCAAGGGATTTCTGTCTGTTGATTTTATATCCTGCAACTTTACTATATTCATTGATTAGCTCTAGTAATTTTCTGGTGGAGTCTTTAGGATTTTCTGTGTAGAGGATCATGTCATCTGCAAACAGTGAGAGTTTTACTTCTTCTTTTCCAATTTGAATTCCTTTTATTTCTTTTTCTGCCCTGATTGCTGTGGCCAAAACTTCCAGAACTATGTTGAATAGTAGCGGTGAAAGTGGGCACCCTTGTCTTGCTCCTGACTTTAGGGGAAATGCTTTCAGTTTTTCACCATTGAGGATAATGTTTGCTGTGGGTTTGTCAAATATAGCTTTTATTATGTTGAGGTATGTTCCTTGTATTCCTACTTTCTGGAGAGTTTGTATCATAAATGGATGTTGAATTTTGACAAAGGCCTTCTCTGCATATATTGAGATAATCATATGGCTTTTATTTTTCAGTTTGTTAATGTGGTGAATTACATTGATTGATTTGTGGATATTGAAGAATCCTTGCATCCCTGGGATAAAGCCCACTTGGTCATGGTGTATGATCTTTTTAATGTGTTGTTGGATTCTGATTGCTAGAATTTTGTTAAGGATTTTTGCATCTATGTTCATCAGTGGTATTGGCCTGTAGTTTTCTTTTTTGGTGACATCTTTGTCAGGTTTTGGTATTAGGGTGATGGTGGCCTCATAGAATGGGTTTGGAAGTTTACCTTCCTCTGAAATTTTCTGGAAGAGTCTCAGTAGGATAGGTGTTAGCTCTTCTCGAAATTGTTGGTAGAATTCAGCTGTGAAGCCGTCTGGACCTGGGCTTTTGTTTGCTGGAAGATTTCTGATTACAGTTTCAATTTCCGTGCTTGTGATGGGTCTGTTAAGGTTTTCTATTTCTTCTTGGTTCAGTTTTGGAAAGTTGTACTTTTCTAAGAATTTGTCCATTTCTTCCACGTTGTCCATTTTATTGGCATATAATTGCTGATAGTAGTCTCTTATGATCCTTTGTATTTCTGAGTTGTCTGTTGTGATCTCTCCATTTTCATTTCTAATTTTATTGATTTGATTTTTCTCTCTTTGTTTCTTGATGAGTCTGGCTAATGGTTTGGCAATTTTATTTATCCTTTCAAAGAACCAGCTTTTTGCTTTCTTGATTTTTGCTATGGTCTCTTTCGTTTCTTTTGCATTTATTTCTGCCCTAATTTTTAAGATTTCTTTCCTTCTACGAACTCTGGGGTTCTCCATTTCTTCCTTTTCTAGTTGCTTTAGGTGTACAGTTAGGTTATTTATTTGACTTTTTTCTTGTTTCTTGAGGTATGCCTGTATTGATATGAACTTTCCTCTTCAGACTGCTTTGATAGTGTCCCACAGGTTTTGGGTTGTTGTGTTTTCATTTTCATTCGTTTCTATGCATATTTTGATTTCTTTTTTGATTTCTTCTGTGATTTATTGGTTATTCAGAAGCGTGTTGTTCAGCCTCCATATGTTGGAATTTTTAATAGTTTTTCTCCTGTAATTGAGATCTAATCTTACTGCATTATGGTCAGAAAAGATGCTTGGAATGATTTCAATTTTTTTGAATTTACCAAGGCTAGATTTATGGCCCAGGATGTGATCTATCCTGGAGAAGGTTCCATGTGCACTTGAGAAAAAGGTGAAATTCATTGTTTTGGGGTGAAATGTCCTATAGATATCAATTAGGTCTAACTGGTCTATTGTATCATTTAAAGTTTGTGTTTCTTTGTTAATTTTCTGTTTAGTTGATCTATCCATAGGTGTGAGTGGGGTATTAAAGTCTCCCACTATTATTGTGTTATTGTTAATTTCCCCTTTCATACTTGTTAGCATTTGTCTTACATATTGTGGTGCTCCTATGTTGGGTGCATATATATTTATAATTGTTATAACTTCTTGGATTGATCCTTTGATCATTATGTAGTGTCCTTCTTTGTCTCTTTTCACAGCCTTTGTTTTAAAGTTTATTTTATCTGATATGAGTATTGCTACTCCTGCTTTCTTTTGGTCTCTATTTGAGTAGAATATCTTTTTCAAGCCCTTCACTTTCAGTCTGTATGTGTCCCTTGTTTTGAGGTGGGTCTCTTGTAGACAACATATATAGGGGTCTTGTTTTTGTATCCATTCAGCCAGTCTTTGTCTTTTGGTTGGGGCATTCAACCCATTTACGTTTAAGGTAATTATTGATAAGTATGATCCCATTGCCATTTACTTTATTGTTTTGGCTTCTGGTTTATACACCCTTTTTGTGCTTCCTGTCTAGAGAATATCCTTTAGCATTTGTTGGAGAGCTGGTTTGGTGGTGGTGAATTCTCTTAGCTTTTGCTTATGTGTAAAGCTTTTGATTTCTCCTTCATAATGGGTACAGTAATCTTGGTTGGGTACAGTAATCTTGGTTGTAGGTTATTTTCTTTCATCATTTTAAGTATGTCTTGCCATTCCCTCCTCGCCTGAAGAGTTTCTATTGAAAGATCTGCAGTTATCCTTATGGGAATCCCCTTGTGTGTTATTTGTTGTTTTTCCCTTGCTGCTTTTAATATTTGTTCTTTGTGTTTGATCTTTATTAATTTGATTAATATGTGTCTTGGGGTGTTTTGCCTTGGGTTTATCCTGTTTGGAACTCTCTGGGTTTCTTGGACTTGGGTGATTATTTCCTTACCCATTTTAGGGACGTTTTCAACTATTAACTCCTCAAGTATTTTCTCATGGTCTTTCTTTTTGTCTTCTTCTTCTGGGACTCCTATAATTCGAATGTTGGAACATTTCATATTGTCCTGGAGGTCTCTGAAATTGTCCTCATTTCTTTTAATTCGCTTTTCTTTTTTCCTCTCTGATTCATTTATTTCTACCATTCTATCTTCTATTTCAGTAATCCTATCTTCTGCCTCCGTTATTCTACTATTTGTTACCTCCAGAGTGTTTTTGATCTCATTTATTGCATTATTCATTATATATTGACTCTTTTTTATTTCTTCTAGGTCCTTGTTAAACCTTTCTTGCATCTTCTCAATCCTTGTCTCCAGGCTATTTATCTGTGATTCCATTTTTATTTCAAGATTTAGGATCATTTTCACTATCATTATTAGGAATTCTTTATCAGGTAGATTCCCTATATCTTCCTCTTTGGTTTGGTGGGCATTTATCCTATTTCTTTACCTGTTGGGTATTCCTCTGACTCTTCATCTTGGTTATATTGCTGCATTTGGGGTGGCCTTTTTGTATTCTGGCAGTTTGTGGAGTTCTCTTTATTATGGAGTTTCCTCGCTGTGGGTGGGATTGTATCAGTGGCTTGTCAAGGTTTCTTGGTTAGGGAAGCTTGTGTCGGTGTTCTGGTGGGTGAAGCTGGATTTCTTCTCTCTGTAGTGCAATGAAGTGTCCAGTAATGAGTTATGAGATGTCAGTGGTTTTGGAGTAACTTTGAGCTGCCTGTATATTGAATCTCAGGGGTGTGTTCCTGTGTTGCTGGAGAATTTGTGTGGTATGTCTTGCTCTGGAACTTGTTGGCCCTTGGGTGGTGCTTGGTTTCAGTGTAGATATGGAGGCGTTTGATGAGCTCCTATCGATTAATGTTCCTTGGAGTCAGGAGTTCTCTGATGTTCTCAGGATTTGAGCTTAAGCCTCCTGCTTCTGGTTTTCAGTTTTATTTTTACAGTAGTCTGAAGACTTCTCCTATACTGCACCGTTGATAAAACATCTGTTTTCGAAAACAATGAACTGCTTTTCTGGGTGCCTGATATCCTCTGCCAGCATTCAGAAATTGTTTTGTGAAATTTACTCCACGTTGAAAGGTTCTTTTGATGAATTTGTGGGGGAGAAAGTTGTCTCCCCATTCTATTCCTCCGCCATCTTTAGTATTGATTTCATCTTTAATTTCTTTCATCAGTGTCATAGAGTTTTCTGAACACAGGTATTTTACCTCCTCAGTTACATTTATTCCTGGGTATTTTATTCCTTTTGATGTGATGGTAAATGGATTTGTTTTCTTAAATTCTCTTTTTGATAGTTCATTGTTAATGAATAGAAACACAACAGATTACTGTACATTAATTCTGTATTCTGCAACCTTACCAAATCCATTGATGAACTCTAGTGGTTTCCTAATAGTTCAGTTCAAGTCAGTTCAGTTCAGTCGCTCAGTCGTGTCCGACTCTTTGCAACCCCATGAATCACAGAACGCCAGGCCTCCCTGTCCGTCACCAACTCCCGGAGTTCACTCAAACTCACGTCCATCGAGTCGGTGATGCCATCCAGCCATCTCATCCTCGGTCGGCCCCTTCTCCTCCTGCCCCCAATCCCTCCCAGCATCAGAGTCTTTTCCAATGAGTCAGCTCTTCTCATGAGGTGGCCAAAGTACTGGAGTTTCAGCTTTAGCCTCATTCCTTCCAAAGAAATCCCAGGGCTGATCTCCTTCAGAATGGACTGGTTGGATCTCCTTGCAGTCCAAGGGACTCTCAACAGTCTTCTCCAACACCACGGTTCAAAAGCATCAATTCTTCGGCACTCAGCCTTCTTCACAGTCCAACTCTCACATCCATACATGACCACAGGAAAAACCATAGCCTTGACTAGACGGACCTTAGTCGGCAAAGTAATGTTTCTGCTTTTGAAAATGCTATTTAGGTTGGACATAACTTTTCTTCCAAGGAGTAAGCGTCTTTTAATTTCATGGCTGCAGTCACCATCTGCAGGGATTCTGGAGCCCCAAAAAATAAAGTCTGACACTGTTTCCACTGTTTCCCCATCTATTTCCCATGAAGTGATGGGACAGGATGCCATGATCTTCGTTTTCTGAATGTTGAGCTTTAAGCCAACTTTTTCACTCTCCTCTTTCACTTTCATCAAGAGGCTTTTTAGCTCCTCTTCACTTTCTGCCATAAGGGTGGTGTCATCTGCATATCTGAGGTTATTGATATTTCTCCCGGCAATCTTGATTCCAGCTTGTTTCTTCCAGTCCAGCGTTTCTCATGATGTACTCTGCATATAAGTTAAATAAGCATCTTTAGGATTTTCTATGTATAGCATCACGACATCTGCAAGCAGTGACAGCTTTCTTTTTTTTCCAATTTGGATTACTTTTACCTCTTTTTCTTGTGTGATTGCAGTGGCTAGGACTTCTAATATTATATTGAATAAAAGTGGAACAAATGGACACTTATTCTGTTCTTGTCTCATTCCTGATCTTAGAGTAAAGTGCTTTCAGCTTTTCACCTTTGAGTATGATTAGCTGTGGACTTGTGGACTTTTACTATGATGAGCTATGTTCCATCTATACCCTCTTTGTTCAGAATTTTTATCATAAATGAATGTTGAGTTTTATCAGAAAGTTATATAATAACTTTGATAAAGTGTTTGGAATTTGTAAGATCTTTAATTCATATTGGATGCCCAGCAGGAAATATAAATTTAAATCCCACCAAAAGTTTATAAAGTGTATATTTCCTTAAATCTTTACCAAATAGTTATTATATATGTCTCAATTTTTTGGAAAAATATAAATTTCAGTTAATGCTTCCTGCATACTTAAGTTTCTTTTGTATTATATTAAACAAGTTTATTTCTGTTCTGTTTTTTTATCTCACTGTGCTTTTATATTTAAACACTTTTAAAAGTCGAAGGCCTACAAAGTGCCATAGTTCAACAGATATTTATTAAGTGCAAAACAACACTCTAATAACTTCTTTTGAATCCCATAAGAATACCTGTCTATAACCAAACCCCAAATCAATGAATTCATCCTAGACTTGGTGAATCAAGCATCTTCAAGCACAGCACACATATATTTTGATTTTATAAAATCTCTCTAAGAATTGGATGTGTCTTAACTTTTAAAAGCCATTTTAATAGTGGATACATTTGTGTGCTGTCTGACATGCATCATTAAGTAAATAACTAATGGCAATAGGTAGGGAGGACTTGTAGTAATTAAAATAGATTCAATATATTAAACCACAATCAAATATATGATATGGTTGAATGCATATGTTGAAAGAGGCTTTTGATGGAAATGTAACTCAAAAAATTAAACAATGGGAAATGATGTGATTAAAGAAATATTAATTGTGCAATCAATAAGCATACATAAGCTGAATCTATATTAAGATATATCTAATAGCTGTATCTATATTATGCATAAGGAGATTATTTACTTAGAATTATCTTGGTACAATGATAGTATTTTTCTAGGCAAAATTATGTGTTGTGGTTGAGAGTTACAGATTTCGTTTGATATCAAAAAGAAAATATTAGAAAATTAAAACAGAAACCATATAAGAAAAGACAGAAATTTTTTAAACATAAAATCTCATGTGAGTGATATCAACATTTCCTTCTATATTTTAGAGCCCCTTAGAGAATTACTATGGGCAATTTGTAGTAACCATGATTATGTACCCTATTTAATTAAAATGCTAAAATGATCATTTTTACAGCTAATAAGCATTTTTGCTAAAGTATTAGACTATATTTTGAGTATATTTTGTTTTCATTGGTTTAAAAGACAGTCTGCTACTTTAAGAGTTCTGTTATCTTTTGTCTAAATCAGCATTTAGGAATCATGTTAGGGATCAAAATTTTTAAAATTATTATTTTATTCTACTATCCCCAAGTTATAAAAGCTGCAATAATTACCACATATGAGTAATTTTTATTTGAAGTATAAATGATGTAGATATCCCATTGTGCCCTGTAAGTAGAAACCAGGAAAATCAATAGAAATTTGCGTTATTATTTGAACATTAAGGTGTCCATGGCAAAGAATTTTATCTAAAATAATTTTTATCAGTGAAATAAAAAATTGAATAATGTTTTAAAACTTGTCCTTATCCACTGATCCCTTATATAATTGCATGACTGTAGAATCCACTATGGTAAACATACTTATGCTTGGATGGATATTTAGCACATACTTGAGCTGACCAAGGAAGGAACTTGCCATTCTTGTCCAAATACAAGCCTCCTCTTTTACCACAATTTTAACAAAATTTTTTTGCAATGACTCTGTTAAGAAAGATGTGAATGACCTAAATTTTTATACTCATTTTTTTCTGCACTGCATCTCTATTTGTGAACTCTGAATTAGCTCACATATTGCTGGGTTTTTTTGTACATCAATAACAATTTCTATATTTACATCATGTATTTCATTCCATTGTTGTCTTTGTCCTCCTAGTTTGAAGAGTTGTTTTTTTTTTTTTTTTTAATCTCTTTTCCCCTGAACCATAAGATCTTTTATGTTAAATTTGCCCTCAAACTCTCTTGCTGTCTCTTTCTGTTCAGCTTCTGTCTGCCTCCCAGCTCCTTCTCTCTCAAATAATTAGTAGAAGATATGGCACAGATTGTTTATCCAACAAATGCTATTTATTGATTGCTTACCACTGTTCTAGATGCTAGAAATGCATCCATAGGAAAATAGAAAATATCTATATCTTCATGGAGTATATATTCTTAAAGTGCTGTGTTCAGTCACTTTAATCGTGTCCAACTCTTTGCAACCCTGTGAATTGTAGCCCATCAGGTTATGTTCTAAAAGGGAAATAAGCAAAAGCATTATGTTCCATGTGCCTATAGTTTGCATATACTGCAAAGATAAATTCAAGGAAGGGAAGGGGCAAGGAATACTGAGGAGGGGAATATTGGTTTAAGCATTGTTTAGGGAAGCCCTGTTTCACAAGGTGCTATATGTAATATAAACACAAGGGTTGCAGTACCACACAGCTTCAGAGCATCCTTCACTGTAATCTGCATGAATGGTGCCTCATGAGTTGTGCTAGCCACAAGTTATGTGGCCCTCAATAGTACCCTGGTAAGGACTGGAAGGAGTTAGGGGAGAAAGGTATGCAGATTTCTCGAGAAGAGAATTCTGGGCAGAGGACAAAGATGTCTTGTTTAAGACAGAAGGGTTTTTTAGATGTTTGTGAATTATCAAAGAAGTCAGTGTGTCTGAAAGATGCTCAATGAATATCTGAATGTGATTTAATATCATCCCCAATCAATTATGTTGATTATGTGTTGATTAAATTGACATCTCTAATGTTTGAAAACACTAAAGAGGAATTTAGTTTACTTTTTTTTGTATTATATAACTTAAACCTTGTCACAGTTAACACTTATCATCTTGAAGATTTTCATTTTTGAAACCAAATTTAGCTAAATAAAATAAATACTGATGATGAATAAATACCATGTATTGACTGGCATATATATTATTATTCCTGATATACATATTATTTGAGAAAAAAATTTTTGCAGATTAATAATATTCATCTTGTGGTCTGTGCAAGGAAGTTGCATTCCAGTGGTGAATTTAGTTTAGGCATACTGAAATAAGTAAGAACACACAATTTGTAAATATTAGTGGCTTTGGATTTCTTTCTAGATAATTACATTGTGAAGAATCTTATTAAAAATATTTCTACATTCTGTGGAAGAATGCCCATACTCAGAAGAAATCCAAAAGCATCTGCATAGTGATTGAAAAATAAATAGAGCAGTGGTTTCTTTTGAATTGATGCCGAGCTTCTACCCATCTGGGACTCTTAGCTCAATCAAAACGAAAGGGATGTTTTGGACAGAGAATAAAAGAAGTCATCTGAGCTTTTTCAGATACACTGTCTGCTTTAACCCTTTTCAAGTTGCAAGTTTTAGATCTCTCCTCCCCCAGCCCCCAAATGTTAGGGAAATTGTAATTCTTTGTTCCAGTCCTAGAGTTTTCTGTTTTTTTTTTTTTTTTCCAAGAGCTTTAAATGTTAACAACATAAACTAAGCCACCAATTTTAAACAAAAATAACAGCCAGGCTTCTCTAGCCTACACTTTGGGATATTAAATTCTAAGTGTATTGTGAGCAACTCATTTCAACAACCAATTACTGCTTCAAAGACCCAACGAAGACTAAGTAAGAAAGTATCATCTACCTCACATTTCTGAAGTGTATGTGCTCTGTGTGAGCCAAGCCCCATGAAGCGTTGAACCAAACAACCACAGCAGGTTCCTATCCTCTTGGTTATTCAGCATTAATTTCTTAATGCCTGGTTGGGCTTGCTGATGAGTGGCCTCTATCTCTCAGGTATTCTGCAACATTGATTTTCAGCCTTGGAGTGAATTATTTGTTCGTTTTCTCTTTGCATGATTTAACACAGTTGGATTGCTATGAAGAGAGGGGGAGGGAAAGGAAGCTCTGAAATAGATGTGCCCTACTTGAAGCTTCTGTTTAGTAATACTGATGTGAATGTACATGTTTTTTAAAAGACTGCTAAGATTTCTTCTAGCTATAAAGTTCTAATATTTTGCATTTAACTATCAAGTGCTTATAATTAAACATTTTAATACCCAATATATGATGTTTACAATTAAGATCACTGTAATAAAATGGTTTCAGTGGATATGAGTCCCTCCAATGGAATACTGGTTTCTTTAATCTACTAGCAGAAAAAATGTTTTATTAATGTATCTTCCTGAAACTTTTCTGAACCAGTTCAAAGGCTCTTTTGCACGGTTGCTGTTTTATAATTTAGTGCAATTGCTTTGAGCAAAATTGTCATCTTTTCCATTTCTTTTGTATTTTTCTTTAATATAACAGTGAGTCCTCTAAATTTTTGAATACTAAATCTTGGCAGCATTTGGCATCAATAAGTGTTTTAATATCTGAAAACTTGTCTGATATAAAATTACTTAGAAATAAGAACAGTGTGCACACACAAAGCAGTGTGTATTTCTGAGTCATAACCCCTTGTATTATGAATGTTCATGTTTTCATCATCTACTTGAATCCTTATCAATATTCCAAAATAAAATGTTGCCATTAAAAATAAAGTTACTTATTATGTACTTTAAAATTATCATTTGTTTCTTCTGGAAGAAACTCTTTCTTGGAAAATGTAATGAATTTTTATATCAATAATCAATAATTTTCCCAGTATTTCTTCAAATATAATTCTACCTTCAAATATGTCAAATAAGTCCTTAAATGGACACAAACACTTCTGAACATCTCTAAAGTCAGTGTCAATATATTTTTACATGAATGAAATTTCAAAATGTTTCTGATATACCAATTCTACAAATTCACATGTTGGCATGAAGAGATAGAAATTGAATGTAATTGGATATTATGCTGAGTGTATTAGATGCATCACATAGTCAACTGACCAACTAATTCTTTTAAATTTCAGAAAGTATAGTAGTAACCAAAAGATGGAAAAATCTGTCTTCTGGTGAACATTCTAAACTTAGCTCTAAAGTTTAAAGCAAAAATGTTATTGTGAACTATAAAAAAGACCAACAAATAAATTATAAGGTTAAGATGTTAAAAATCTATGCATGTTTGGCTATTTTGACTAATTTTGCATATTTTGTATCATTTAAATAGGTCTTATCTGAAAATGTTTAAATGGATATGAATTTTAAATGGACTATAATATTTTAGACAGTTTTATCCCCTTCAAATATTAGTTAATGCTCTTATGAATACATATCATGACCCAGTTTTTCTCATAATGATTAGAACATTGACAGTAACAAGCAACAGCATTATCAAAAACAAGAAGTCCCTAAAATTAAAAGCACCTTTGTGTTTTTCTATCTGTGAAGGACATGTGTGGATGGATGTGGAGATGAAAAAGAGGGAGGCTCATAAACAAATCCATCATAGCACAGTACTGTAATTATAGACTTATTAAAATGAATTTAGTCTCTGATGGTCAGTCAATATGCCAGAGTAATTCTAATTATCTTCTAAATTGTTTGCATCTGTGACTAATCCTACTAATACATCTTTGCCAATCTACACATATCATTTCTGAATATGGCTTATTTATATCTTTGTCAGTTTTCAGTATAATTTTACACTATATGCACACATTTTTCTTCTTTGTAATTATTTTTCACCTACCCAACATAGAAAAAGTGAAAGTGAAAGTGAAGTCGCTCAGTTGTGTATGACTCTTTGCGACCCCATGGACTGTAGCCTACCAGGCTCCTCTGTCCATGGGATTTTTTTCCAGGCAAGAATACTGGAGTGGGTTGCCATTTCCTTCTCCAGGAGATCTTCCCAACCCAGAGACTGAACCTGGGTCTCCCATGTTGTAGGCAGATGCTTTACTGTCTGAGCCACTGAGAAAGTAGAAAAGCTGCTGCTATTCTACTGAGAAATCAAACAGGATTTGAATCAGATTTTATAACTTCTGAAATAATTAGTTTACGCCTGATTTTTGCTTTGGAACCATAAGTAGAGGCCACTTATGCATATTACTAAAATACAAAAATAGAATTAAAACATCTATTAAAATGGGAACATTAAGCCAGCATGTAAGGCAACTGAAAAACTTAGAGCTGTGAAATTTATCATCCTCTTCAAGACTTGGCAGTGTTCTTTTGGAAGAGAAAGACATTATTTTTATATTAGCTCTCTAAGGTCCCTCGCAAACCTGAAATTCAAAAAAAAAAAAAAGGAAATGCAAATTTCAGTATTAATATGTAAACAGAACCTTTCTGTGTATGTGTCTGCTGTCAGAAAAGAAACAAGAGGATAGCTTTATACCAGGCAAAATAAATCTATGACATATTCTCTTATGCTTATAAACATGGATGGGAAAAAAGCCACACTCTTCTCACTAAAAGAAAGACATTTATTTCAAAGTTTCTGCCAGATTTTTGGTATTACTAATAGATAAACTGCCTATGATCATAAGTAAAGAAATAAAGTATAGTTAAGCACTTTAGTAGTGTTTGAGATATGTAAAGGAAGGTCTGGACCTGTGTGTGACTAACAGCAAAGAGAGACCAGAATAAATTAGTAAAACTGGGAGGAACTTTCAACTGTGGACACAATCAGAGCAAAACAGACTGAAAGAACAGCAAAAAGAAATTTCACATCAGACATACCCTGTAGTTGGGAGGGCCACGAGACTTTTAAGAACAATAATATATATTATTCAGTGTTATACTTTTTATATCAGCTGTTTTGATAATATAACCCTTGAATTCAGCCCTGAATCTTGAGCAAAATTTTCCACAGAGAATAAGCTTTAGACATTTTGTTTTAAGGACTGAATCCAGAGTGGTTTCCATTGGCAAAAAGAAGTGACAAAAGAATTAGCCCGTCTAGAAGTAAGCTAGTAACTGTACAATATTTACTAGATAGAAAATTAAAGTTGAGGTGACTGAGAAAAATAAATACTTTGAATATTCTTTAAAATACTGAAAAATATGAAGTGAAGTGAAAATCACGCAGTCGTATCTGACTCGTTGAGAGAGTAGGTAGCTTTTCTCTTCTCCAGAAGTACGTGGCTTTTCTCTTCTCCAGAAGATGATCCCCTGGGTTAGGACCTAGGGATCAAACTCAGGTCTCCTGCATTGCAGGCAGATTCTTTACCAGCTCAGCCACAAGGGAAGCCCAAGATACTGGAGTGGGTAGCCTATCCCTTCACCAGTGGATCTTCCAGACCCAGGAATCAAACTGGGGTGTCCTGCATTGCAGCCAGATTCTTTACCAACTGAGCTACCAGGGAAGCTCACCCCCCGCTCCAAAAAAAAAGAGAAGGGCTTCCATTAAAAAAATAAAGCAAGTGACTCATGGAGATAGGAGAAGTGTTATTGTCTTATAGTTTTAAATCTTCCCTGAGTACAAATAAACATTTACGTTTCTGTTCTGAATAATTTTGAGTATAGATTCATTAAGAAGCTGCTCAGATCCTTTCAAAATCAGGGGTACTGGTGTTTCCCCATTGTATATTCTTAATCTTTCAGTTAGGACATTCTGGAATGAGGTTGTAGAATAGGTGTAAAAAAACTTCAATTCTAGAGAATATTTATAGTTAAAGAGAATTGTAACTAGCAGTGATTTCAAATAGTAAAGAACTGTCTATGAGATCTAACTCTGTGACCTCATCTCTGGCCACTGTCCCCATTATGACCCTACTTTTGCCAAAGCTAATTTGTTTCTTTTCTTAAATCACAAGAATATGCACACTGCTTCTTCTGGCAGCATGTTGTTAATGAAAGCCAATCACAAGGTCAAGTCAGATAACATTGTGGAAAAGAATACTCCTTCCATGATGGTGAATTACTATTTAGTCTACCTTCAAATAGAATATGGATTTGAAGGGTTTCCTTTTAACAATGTTTCAGTTCAGTTCAGTCGCTCAGTCATGTCCGACAGTTTGCGACCCCATGAATCGCAGCACGCCAGGCCTCCCTGTCCGTCACCAACTCCCGGAGTTCACTCAAACTCACGTCCATCGAGTCGGTGATGCCATCCAGCCATCTCATCCTCTGTCGTCCCCTTCTCCTCCTGCCCGCAATCCCTCCCAGCATCAGAGTCTTTTCCAATGAGTCAACTCTTCGCATGAGGTGGCCAAAGTACTGGAGTTTCAGCTTTAGCATCATTCCTTCCAAAGAACACCCAGGACTGGTCTCCTTTAGAATGGACTTGCTGGATCTCCTTGCAGTCCAAAGGACTCCCAAGAGTCTTCTCCAACACCACAGTTCAAATACATCAATTCTTCAGCGCTCAGCTTTCTTCACAGTCCAACTCTCACATCCATACATGACTACTGGAAAAACCACAGCCTTGACTAGACGGACATTTATTGGCAAATAATGTCTCTGCTTTTGAATATGCTATCTAGGTTGGTCATAACTTTCCTTCCAAGGAGTAAGCATGTTTTAAAACCCTCCTAATTCAAAAATGATCATGGGATACATCAGCTTCACCTCAAATCAATGACTAGAGAGCATTGTTTTGTAAAATATGAGATTACTGATCCTACTGCCCTTATGCATAACCAAATTGACTCTTTCATTTACCACTCCACGTGCAGTTTGATAATAAAATCCCACCTGGAACAAGTCCAAATGCAGAGGACAAATGGGATTGACTGGAGTGAGTGGGCTAGTTACTAGTTAGACGAAAATGATAATTAACAGAATTATATCCTTTTAGAGCCAGATGATAAACATATTTCAAATTAAATACAAACTCCAATTAATTGGTAGTGGCTGCCTGGAGGTCTGGGTTGAGAAGATTTACACTTGAAGGCTAAATGAATAAACACTCCTTGGCTAATTATTGATATATGCAAGATCACTAAGTAGAGTAATGGCTGTTCCTGAGCTAGATATTCACACATTGTGCCCTGGAGAAATTTTAATGAGGGCTATCATGGAACCCATCTACACTATTAACTAGCTATGTAAACTTGGCCAATTAACACAGATGTGCCTGCTTATTTATACAGAGTATGGGGTTAAATATTAGTACCTACCTAAGGATTTGTGTTTGCTTTACATTTATTCAGGGAAGGGATGGTACAGAAATGAAACTAACTTAATAAGTTGCTTAGCAGAGTATCTAACAAAAATTAAGGAATCAATAAATGCTAATTGTTGTAATTATAACAACCACGACCATGCAAGCCATCAGGTTCATTCACCTGTGTCAGACATTATGCTGAGAATTTTATATCTTTTCTTTCCTCGCAACAATAAAATAAATAAGTTTACTGCTGTTACATAAATGAAGACAATTAACTGTTGAGAACATGGAGGGTAGCTGAAATAATCCAAATTTGTGATTTATTGACTGTGGAAACCTCTATTATCCTAAGCATGTGCATATTTTTACTTGTAATAATAACTTGTATTTAGTATAAATAAAATTAATATATTTTGTTTGAATAAGATATTTCTGAAAGCTCTATTTGTAATTATCCAAAAAGGAATATAGGTATTAGCCTATGACTTGAATTTTTCTTAGAAGAAACATTTATAGGAAATTTCTCTTAGAAAAAAAGGAAACAAAGCTGTGTTGACCATTCGGAGAGACAGATATTAAGTATGCTCACGTTAAAATTTGTAACTAGTCAGAAATATTTTTTATTGTTATTATTGGGCAACAATACAAATTGTGATACAATAATTAAGTAAAATTTTTTCCCCAAAAAAGCTGATAAATAAATAACTCTAATCTTCCTAAGGGCTTCCCTGGTGACTTGGCAGAAAAGAATTCACCTGCCAATGCAGATGTAGGTTCAGTCTCTTGGACAGAAAGATCCTGGAGGAGAGAAAGGTAACCCCTTCAATATTCTTGCCTGGGAAATTCCATGGACAGAGGAGCCTTGTGGGCTCCATCCCATGGGGTTGCTAAAGACTCAGATATGACTTAGTGACTAAACAACAACAAATCTTCCTGAATAGGTCTTTGGAGTAAATAAGCTAATCATATGAGAGTTTCTCCTGAAATTTCAACCTTCAGGGAGACATAAAAACGAGTATCACAATAAAATGTATGACCAATCTAGATAGCATATTGAAAAGCAGAGACATAACTTTGCCAACAAGGGTCTGTCTAGTCAAGGCTATGGTTTTTCCAGTGGTCATGTATGGATGTGAGAGTTGGACTGTGATGAAACCTGAGCGCTGAAGAATTGATGCTTTTGAACTGTGGTGTTGGAGAAGACTCTTGAGAGTCCCTTGGACTGCAAGGAGATCCAACCAGTCCATTCTAAAGGAGATCAGTCCTGGGTGATCTTTGGAAGGAATGATGCTAAAGCTGAAACTCCAGTACTCTGGCCACCTCATGTGAGTTGACTCATTGGAAAAGACTCTGATGCTGGGAGGGATTGGGGGCAGGAGGAAAAGGGGACTACAGAGGATGAGATGACTGGATGGCATCACCGACTTGATGGACATGAGTTTGAGTGAACTCTGGGAGTTGGTGATGGACAGGGAGGCCTGGTGTGCTGCAATTAATGGGGTTGCAAAGAGTTGGACATGACTGAGTGACTGAACTGAACTGAACTGGTAGGAAAAAAAAAGTCAAAATAGTTTTTTTTTTTTAGAAAAGGGTAGAGTGTTTATGGAATTTTTACTAGTCCTAGTTAAAAGAACTAGAAGGGTAAAAAAGAGCCAATCTACAGTATCCGTGCCCAGAAAATAAGATTTTTTTTTCAGACAGTCAGACAATTTTGGGGTCAAACAATGACCTGCCATAGTCACAGAGGAATTGAATCTGTGTTATCTATCAATGAAGTTTTGACAACTACAACCTTGTATGCAGATTTCCTTTTTGGCTCAGTTTATTCCTGCTTCTTGGAATCATTTCCCAAATAAGGCGCTGTTTAGGGAGAACACAAAGTAATTCAAAGTATTATATATTTACTTGAGTAAATAATGACTCTTTTATTAATTTATTTTTCTCTTAACATAAAGAAAACTTTTATACCTTATTATCACTGATTTTATTTTCTAATTTCTGTCTAAAATTTGTGTATCATTAAGTACATTGACAGAGAATGAGATGCATGATTTGTATCATTGACTCAATAGACATGAGTTTGAGCAAACTCAGGGAGATAGTGAAGGACAGGGAAGCCTGCTGTGCTTCAGTCCTTGGGGTTGCAAACAGTTAGTCGTGACTTAGCAACTGAACACCAAAATGTACATTGCAATCTTTTTTCTATTAAATATCTTCATTTTAATAGTGCTAAGTCTCTTCAATCATGTCCAATCCTGTGTGTGCCTATGGACCTTAGCCAGCCAGGCTCCTCTGTCCATGGGATTCTCCAGGCAAAAATACTGGAGTGGGTTGCCATTCCCTTCTCCTCATTTCAATAGATGATGTGCTAAAAATAGAAAATACCGGGATATGTTTATATATAACCTCTTTATTTCTCCACTTCTTTGGGACCTCTTAATATGCAAGTATTGTTCTACTTAAGTATAAATGACTATATGGCCTTCATCTGACTGAATCTTCTTGTGTGCCCTTAAATTATAGAACAATTTCATACCACAGTGGACATGTTTGTGGTGTCCTAAAGATGCTTTCTTCAATGGACATTATAATTTTTCAAAGAAAACATATGTTTTCCAATTTTGGCTTCTGTAATTCTTAGATGGGAATTGTCATCTGTTGGTCCGTTTCTGCCATTGGTCATGTACACAGGTGACAAACATGCAGATTACATAAATATATTATTCTACATCAGTAGTTGGGGAACTATGGTCTGTGGACCAAGTATGGCCTACCACTGTTTTTGGGAAAACTTTTATTAGTGTATAGTCAGTCCCATTTGATTATATTGATATATTGTCTATGGCTGCTTTCACACTACAAGGGCAGAATGGGGTAGTTGTAACAAAGACTATGTGGCACGAAAGCCAAACATCTAGTTTTTTAAAGAAAAAGTTTGCTGATCTCTGTTTTACACTAGAATTCTGAAATCTCTTTTGTTCTTCATTTTGTGTCTACTTGTAAGTTTTTTATGTTGTCTCAACAGAAGCTGTGGATTTGTATCTTATTCTCCAGTTGCAAAACATAAGATCACTTATCTTTAATAATAATTTCCAGGATGGAAACCTATAAAACATGTAGGAAACAGAGGAAATTCCAGACAGAAATAAACTGTGACTTTTATCTACACTTGCAAGTTTTACTGTCCTTGTTACAGCAGTTCTGTGAACACGCTGATGAGATCTCTCAAGAGATAACTTGTTTCTAGGAGTATATTTAGCTGACACATTATTCCTGTTAATATCTGAGACCTGACACAGGATACAAGCCAAGCCTATGTTTTCTTCATCAGTGGCTGAACTCACCTGAGTCCTCTGGGACTCCTCTTGGGATTGGATGGGTGTTTGCCAGAATTTCACTGCAGTCTGAGTCACTTTCTACCCAGCCCTTTATACCTCCCTTGGCCCTTTTATAGGAGCCAGAGGTGCATTGTCTTCTGAAAGGTTTTTCTACCCAACCCGGCTTTCTTTGCCTTTTATCTAAAAAGCCTTTACTCCCAACAAATATCTCGAATATGTAATTCTGTCTTGGCATCTAATTTTGGAGAACCCAACTTTCTTGTTCTGTTCTTTCCATTTGTTGTATGTTATCATTCCACTCAAACGAACAAATGAAAACAAAAAGAAAGTTATATTAAAAAAAAGTAATATCAAAAAAGAAAGAAAGTAATATCAAAATAAAGCATATCTGGAGAGTGGCAGTTTCTGGAAATTATTTATCAGATTATAACTTGGAAGACCTGTTGAGAGGTAATTTCCATTAGCTTCTTGTGTTTCTACATATCTTATAAGCAGGGAATTGACTCTGTTACAGTTTCCTGAACTACATTTTTCAAGGCTGAAACAGGGATTGTTTCTTTCTGTGGCGGCAGATAACAGGTTTGATTGCTGTCCAGAGCAATAATCTGTTCCTCCAGGGCAAACATTTGACAGGTTTCTAGTAGATTCTTTAAAAGACTGGAGTCTTCTAAGTGTGTATTTCTCATTTGTGATGCAAATGACCTGTGTGGACAGCATCCACCCTGGTGGCTCCACACTGGCCCATGAAACACAGGGTACAAAGGGAACTAATGTAAAAATCTACTCAAGAAATCTATTTTAAATTTAAAATATAAAACAATATTTTACAAAATTATTGAATGCAGAGTAAATAACTGTTGTCTTTTTTCCCAAACACAGGTTTTGCTATCTTAATTTTGTGAAAGGTAAATGCTCTTTTTATTGAAAATTAGACCTTCACATTCTGTTGACTTGTGAAAGTCATTTTGATTTGCTACTTGAAAATGCAGGAAGGAAAAAAAAAATTTCCAAAACCCTATAAATAAATCACTTAGTTAGGATTTCAAAATATTTTTATCAAACAGTGTGCCCATTGATTTAGGTGAATAGATCACTTAAGGTTTTTTATTCCTTCAAAATCCACACCATTGCTTTAGATGGAAGCAGATTTCTGGTATAAATTATGCCTCTATCAGGCATTGGAGAAATGAATGACAGGACTAAGCACCTCATGTAGGAGTCTCCTCGATTACCCTTCAGCAGTCTAGCTGTCTGTGTGTTCAGTTCATGTTCAACTATGATGATTATTTTATGCTAATAAAGTAACATTATATAGTTTTAAACTGAGACAGGAATAAGCAAAATGAGCCTGGAGAGGACTCTGCAGCTGTGTAGACTGACTGTATAAGGTCCTTGGGGGATGTGATTATCAGAAGACTGAATCATCATTAGGATAATTAGTGTACTTGGCAACTACATTAGTGGAATTATTGTCATTGCTCACAGCTTGTCAGTGCAGGATTTTTTGATCTGGTAAATTTAACTTTTACAAATGCAACTGACCATGTGAATGAAATCAAGAGAAGTAAACACTTTTGTTATTTCTATTCAGTTCCAGAACTACCAAATAAAAAATGAATATATTTAAGCCCAAAAGGGGGTATTTTTTTAATTAAATGGTTATCTTGCAACTGTCCTGGATGTAAACTTAAACAATTAAAATAAAGCATGCTGCTATTTATGAACAGATTATCCATTTAACTTTCAGTGCTTATTATGAGTCAGTTCTTAAAAGATAAATATTGAGGCCATTTTTGTAGGTGAAGTATAGTTGATTTACAATGTTGTGTTAGTTTCAGGGGTACAGCAAAGTGATTCAGTTATTTCTGTGTGTATGTATATATATGTATATACATACATATGTATGTATTCTTTTTCAGATTCTTTTTCCTTATAGGTTATTGCAAAATATTGAATATAGTTTTGTGTGCTATACAGCGGTCCTTGTTTGTTATCTACTTTATGTATATTAGTGTGTATGAGTCAATCTAAAACTCCAAAAATATGAAACACTTCACAAATTTACACATCATCTTTGCTCAGGGGCCATGCTCATCTTTTCTGTATCATTCTAATTTTTAGTTTGTGTGCTGTGGAATCCAACATGAGGCCATTCTTATATATATCTTAGTTATTACTTTGTTTGATAGTCTGTGGATCTGCCATGAGTGTTCACACATGGTTTCCACTCTGTAGATTCTACTTTGGAATAAATCACACCTTGAAAAAGTACAAAGGAGCTGCTCATATATAGTTAGTATTCAGTGATACTGTTTCTGTTTGCTTGTTAAATAAACTAAATTTCTTTATTATTATTATTTTACTTTTCAATATTGTATTGGTTTTGCCATACATCAACATGAATCTGCCACAGGTAAGCTAAATTTCTGATTAAGGATAGCTGCCCTCTGATCATTCTATGACCCAATCACAACAGAGCATTGACTGTTCAGGTTCGACAAAATTATCTGTTCTATCCTAGAGAATGACAGCTTTGCTCCACATGATGTTTATGATTGTTTTCACTAGGCTGAACTTTGAAGCACAAAGCTGCCCAATTTATCATGTTTTGCTTATTTTATCAAATTGATTGGGTGAATACTCACTATACAGAAACTCAGTCTTTTCAACTTCTCACCAAGTTTACCTTTTCTCAATAAGAAAGTGAAGGACCATGTCTCTGTCCTTACTGAAAGAGTATGAAATGTTGTTGGAAGTCTTATTGTTTTTTGTCATGTATATTTGGGCCTTACATTGTTTTTTGGACCCTCTTTTCCTCCATTTTTTTTTTTTCCATCTCTCCTGTTCCCATAAGAGTAGTCAATCTTGGAAAAGGTCATAGAGCTGACTTGTTTTCAAGAATACAGGGAATGGGAAGAAGCTCCTTGACATTATCTTGGCAATGATTTTTTGGATATGACTCTGAAAACAAACACAACAAATGCAAAAATCAACAAATGTGACTATGTCAGACTTAAAAACTTCTGCACAAGAAAAGAAACAACAAAATGCAAAGCAACCTGCAGAATGGGAGAAAGCTTTGGCAAATCGTATTTCACTTAAGGGATTGATGATCAAAATATATAAAGCACTTACACAACTCAATGGCAACAAAAAATCCAATTAAAAACCAAACAGGGAAACTAAATGGACGTATTTCCAAAGAATGCATTCAGATGGCCAATGGGTACATGAAAAGATGCTCAACATCACTAATTATTGGGAAATGCATATCAAAGCATCAGTAAGATATCACCTCATACCTCCTAGAATGACTATCATCAATAAGATAAGAGATAGCAAGTGTTGGCGAGGATGTAGAAAAAAAGAGAACTCATTATATACTGTTGGTGGGAATGTAAATTGGTACAGTTATTATGGAAAACAATATGGAGGTTCCTCAAGAATTAAAAGTAGAACTGCCATGTGGTCTAGCAAGTTCACTTCTGGATATATACTCAAAGAAAATGGAAGCAGGGTATCTAAGAGATATAATCATTTCCGTGTTTGCTGTAGCATTTTTACAATGCCCAAGATAAGCAAGCAACCTAAATGCCCATCAACAGATGAATGGATCAAAGATGTTTGTGTATGTGTGTATTTGATGCTTGAAAAAATAAGGGTTAGAGGTGCTAACCCACCCCACAATGGAAAAATGGAGTGTAACTTTACAGATTTCCATGGTTCTATGTCCTCAGGTTCAACTGAACTTGAACATATTTAGTGAAAGAAATATGCTTACAAGTGGACCCAGGCATTTCAAATCCATGTTTTTCAAGTGTTCACTGCATATACTATACACTGGAATCGTATTCAGCAATGAGAAGGAAAGATATCCTGCCCTTCCTAGTATTCTAGTATTCTGGATGGACCTTGAACAAATTATGGAAAGTGAGATCCGTCAGACAAAGAAACACACATACTATACAATATCACTTATGTGTGGAATCTAAAAATGCCAGACTCATAAAAGCAGAGAGTAAAATGGTATTTCCAGGGATTGAGGGTAGATGTATAGGACAGATGCTGTTTAAGTGTACAAACATGGCAGTGAATGGTAAATATGTAGTATCATGAACATAGGGAACAGTATTATAATCACCAAACTTGCCGAGAAACAGGAAGCTAATGATTTCAACCACTAAAAAGATATGATACTTGTGTAATTCAGTAGTGATTCTAATTATCATTCCAGTGGTAATCACATTACAATGTGTTAATGAAGAAATTTAACATGCTGTAATCTTATACAGCTGGTGGGAGTCTTCCTTGGTGGCTCAGATGGTAAAGAATGTGACTGCAAAGCAGGAGACCTGGATTTGATCCCTGGGTTGGGAAGATCCCCTGGAAGGGAGGGCATAGCAATCCACTCCAGTATTCTTGCCTGGAGAATCCCCATGGACAGAGGAGCCTGACAGCTACAGTCCATGGGTTTGCAAAGAATCAGACATGACTGAGTGACAAAGCACAATGTACATAGCACCATCTCATATTGAATCAATGTTATATGTCATATAATTTTTTAAAAAATGAATTAGGGGAATCTGACAATGGACACGGAGAAGGCAATGGCAACCCATTCCAGTACTCTTGCTTGGAAAAACTCATGGATGGAGGAGCCTGGTAGGCTGCAGTCCATGGGGTCGCTAAGAGTTAGACACAACTGAGCAACTTCATTTTCACTTTTCACTTTCATGCATTGGAGAAGGAAATGGCAACCCACTCCAGTGTTCTTGCCTGGAGAATCCCAGGGAAGGCGGAGTCTGGTGGGCTACCATCTATAGGGTCGCACAGAGTCAGACAGGACTGTAGCGACTTAGCAGCAGCAGCAGACAATGGGTGTAGGGATATCAGAACCTACGCCTCAAACTTACTCTTTTCTATGGAAGATAAAAGATCATTTATTGTGTTTTGTCCATTAAAAGAGGACCCCATATGTGTACTTTGAAAAATACTAAAAATTCTTTACCAGCAAATAAATATCACAATCAATAAAAGTATAAAAAGTTAAATATTTAAGAACAAAATTCAGACATTTATAAAAGCTTATAATCAGAAGTAATTTTTTCAGTTGTGAGGAAAAATAAAAACAAAACATCGAAAAACTAAAATGTAACACACAGATAATAAATATTACAACTCATAATAGGAATGGGTTTGTAAATGAGCATATGACAGTTCTGTGTCCCCAAACAGGGAAAGGGGTATGTGCCTAAAGAAGACTGTACCTCTCCCTGTTACTTCAGTAACTGTTGAAATGTAGCACATTTTTACCTTCTCTTTTTAACTTCGTAACAACAATTCTATCATTCTTTTTCCAAAAACATTTTTATTTGTTTACTTTTGGCTGAACTGAGCCTTCATTGCTTTGTGCAGGCTTTCCTTAGTTGCGACAAGTGGTGGCTACTCTTAACTGCAGTGCATAGATTTCTCATTGTGGTGCTTTTTTCTGTTGTAGAGCACGGGCTGAAGGTGCAAGGGCTTCAGTAGTTGCAACACATGAGCTGGTGGGCCCTTGAGTGTGGGCTCAGTGGTTGTGGAACATGGGCTTATTTGCTCCACGGCATGTGGAATTTTCTGGACCAGGGATTGAACCTATGTCCCCTGCATTGGCAGACAGATTCTTATCCACTGAGCCACCAGAGAAGTACTCTATCATTCTTTATAAAATCTCTGTTCCAACAGCTTTCATAATACTTAATCTATTGCATGTAATAAGAACTTACTAGAGTCAAGAGACACTAAAGAACATTTAGTAAACAACTAGATGAATATAATTAATTCTGATTCAGTTCTGTATAAATTAGTTAATAATAGCTGTGAAAATCCAATTGTAACTAAAGCACAGGCATTTTCCCCACACAAATTGTTTTAGTAGGAGTATCAATTTTAAATGGTAAATGATTGGAAAATTATACTGACCAAATCACTGCAGGCTACTAAATATTCTACTCAGAATATCTACATGTTTCATTTTAAACCATTCATACTTGTTACCATTAAGAGTCTGCTATTCAAGAAAAGTGTTTTTTCATCAGAGAGAATTAATCCTCTTGATAAATTCCTCCTATATTTCAGGTACTTTGGCACTGTAATTTTTATTTTATCTAATCTTTTCTTTATTGTAGCTTATGTGTAATGGATGAGGTTAGTTATTTTCTTTGCTTTTTAGTCCGAGTGGATCTAGATGTAAGTAGATGCATGAGTGAATATGCAGTAGATATTTCCCTATGTTATTTCATATACTGAAATAGAATGTATGTAGAAGAAGTTTCACAAGTCCATAGTTATCTGTAAAATAAAGTTTAGAGTTAAAATCACAGATATCTACATAATTTATGAGCTTGTCTTTTTTTCTTTTTTGGCCTTTCTGCAGAGCTTATGGGATCTTAGTTCCCTGACCAGGAATGGAAGCCATGCCGCTTGAAGTGGAAGGAAATCTCTATGAGCTTAATTCATACATCATTGATAAATATGCTTATATGAAATTCTTTTTTTTTTCTAATAATGCTTTAATATCTGAATAGGCTCAGAATGCTTTGACATTTCTCTTAATTCCCTGAGTGATTTAACTCATCATCTTATAGCTCTGTCCAAAGCCAAAATTCTCTGTCATCAGTGAATTCTTCACATCTGTAGACAAAGACTATAATATGCATCTGTATCTGTGGCCTGGACTTCTAATTATAGAAATCAGAGCCCTTATTTTTAATATTTATGCATGTGATTTCTAAAGTGCCATTTTCTTTTTTTTTTAATTTAGTTTTATTTTTAATTGGAGGATAAATCTTTTGTAATATTGTATTGGTTTCTGCCATACATCAACAGGAATCAGCCATAGGTTCCCTCTTTCTTGAACCTCCCTCTCTCCTTGCATCCCATTGTACACCTCTAGATTGTCACAGTGCACTGGATTTGGATTCCTTGCATCATACAGCAAATTCCTACTGGCTATCTATTTTAGATATGGTAATGTATATGTCTAAATGCTACTGCCTCAAATCATCCCACCCTTTCCTTCCCCTCCTGTGTTCAAAAGTCTGTTCACTATGTATAATAGGCTCTAGATTCATCCACTTCATTAGATCTGAGTCATATGCATTTATTTTTATGAGCAAGTAATATTCCACTGTTTATATGTACCACATCTTCTTTATTCATGCATCTGTCAGTGGACGTCTAGGCTGCTTCCATGTCCTGGTGATTTTCTTAAATACTTGAACTGCATTGAAATTAGTGATTGATCATTATCTTAGCCTTATTCTATCAGTTCAGTTCAGTCGCTCAGTCGTGTCTGACTCTTTGAGACCTCATAAATTGCAGCACACCAGACCTCCCTGTCCATCACCAATTCCCGGAGTTCACTCAAACTCACGTCCAACGAGTCAGTGATGCCATCCATCCATCTCATCCTCTGTCATCCACTTCCCTTCCTGCCCCAAATCCCTCCCAGCATCAAAGTCTTTTCCAATGAGTCAACTCTTTGCATGAGGTGGCCAAAGTACTGGAGTTTCAGCTTTAGCATCATTCCTTCCAAAGAACACCTAGGACTGATCTTTATAATGGACTGGTTGGATCTCCTCGCAGTCCATGGGACTCTCAAGAGTCTTCTCCAACACCACAGTTCAAAAGCATCAATTCTTTGGCGCTCAGCTTTCTTCACTGTCCAACTCTCATATCCATACATGACTACTGGAAAAACCATAGCCTTGACTAGATGGACATTTGTTGGCAAAGTAATGTCTCTGCTTTTGAATATGCTATCTAGGTTGGTCATAACTTTCCTTCCAAAGAGTAAGCATCTTTTAATTTCATGCCTGCAATCACCATCTGCAGTGAGAAAATCTTAGGCCTAACATTACATAACATTTATTACACTTACCTACTCAGGGCCAGGTACTTTACTTGTTATTTATTTATTCCTTATGTACCACATTGTTGTTATATCCATTTTTTCAGCTGAGCAGGCAGTCTCAAAGTGTAATTATCTAACTTATGGTCCTGCCACTAAAATTAATAGAAGTAGGATTTAATCTTATTTCTGTCTGACATCATAGTCCATGTTATATTTGTTTTGATATTAAACACATTACTACTACTCTAACGTAGATTGTGGTGTCCGTGAGAATGAGCCTGAAGTGAAGTTGCTCAGTCATGTCCGACTATTTGCGACCCCATGGACGGTAGCCTGCACCAGGCTCCTCCGTCTATGGGATTTTCTAGGCAAGAGTACTAGTGTGGGTTGCTATTTCCTTCTCCAGGGAATCTTCTGGACCCAGGGATCAAACCCAGGTCTCCGCATTGTAGACAGATTCTTTACCATCTGAGCCACCATAGAATGAGCCTGGCAGACCTTAATTACAAGGAGTGTCATTGACCAAGGGTCCCAGTCACTGCACTCTGAAAACCATTTACACTAAGGCCAGTCTAAGAATGAGTACAGCAAGGATACAAAGGTGAATCCATTCCTAGGAGACACAGGTCTTTTCTGAAAGCTGATCTTGGCTTGAACATTCCCCACTGCCTTCCTCGTTGAACCTTTTTTAGACTGCACAGCAGCCTATGACACACACATCCACTTCATCTTCTCTTCCTCTCCTTTTCTCAGGGTGTGACTTACATTGCAATCTTACTAGTGGCCCTCACACAGATATTTTCCCTAGTAAAATCCTTTCACATTAAAAAAAAAAAAAAAGCAAGCCATTTCCATGAACTTTTAAGGTTCTAGTGGATCAGGAGTATGCTAAGATATTCCCTCCAACTGGAAAGAAAAGGGCTAAATCTTGCATTCCTTATCACATAGAAAGACACACAGTGCTTGATAGGCCTTTTTTTGGGTTCTAGGACTCACAAAGTGCTTTGCTAGAACTTAAACTTGTGTGACAATCTAGGAAGATTCTTCGCAACCATCTGTCCCTCTCTCCTTCACCTGGAATCACACTTATGTCACTGTCTGATGCTCTCTCAGTCTTACCTGGTTATTTACATAATTTGTCTCACACAGTCTTTTCTCCTAACATAAAATCTGTGCATTTTAATCCTGTCTTGACATCTGCTTCTTAGAAGACGCTGACTTACATATATGTTAATCAAAAACTATATTATATTATATGATCTTTACTGGTGAAATGATTAGGCAATATGGGATTAATCATGCTAAAAAAGCAATTTCCTATTTCATATGCTGATTAAAATTTGTTACAAGTGAACTTGTAACAAATGAGTTAAGCAATGTCACTACAATTGTGAAAATGACAAATTAATGAGAACTATGTTTACCACAAGGGTAACATCCAACTGAAAACATTGTTATTAAATAATCTATGTAAATATTATGAGAACTACAATTAAAGTGTGTAAAATTTCTAAGTAGACAATAAAGGAAACAAAGGGAAAATTTTTCTAAGTAGACAATAAAGGAAATAGACTTTTAATTATGGGGGAACCATATCAATGCATTAGAGATAATTAGAGAAATAATGAAAAGGTCAAGAGACAATTTGTTGACAAACAGTTCATTTATTGACTTTTACTTCTGGCTATCATGCCGTGAGATGGGCATTCTCATAATATTTATCAAATTGTACTTTCTTAATAATTTTCTTGCATTTGTCAAGAACTAAAAATTATTCATACCCTTTATCCCAACTGGTTTTTTTTTGTTGTTGTTGTTGAAAATCTTTAGAGATTAATAAAAATAATTATCATAGTTTATAGATTCACGTATGCAGTAATAATTATAATAAAATATTTTAAAAGATATTGCAGGAAAAATACATTTGTATTATTTGCAATGAGTTGTCAAGTACTGAGCTGCAGGGTGTATGAGGGTTTTCTATGTTTATTCATAATAGAACTACACAATCTGACACAGTGTTATAAGCAATTATTAAATAATTATGGAGTAAATTAAAAAACTGTTAATGACCAGTTAAAGCACATGAAATAATAGAAACAAGTAAATATTAGGAAATAGTATAAATTATTAAACATATACTCTATGTTAAACATATATTGTATGTTTAAACATACAGATTAAAGTGTGAGATGCAGTAACCAAAACTCATTCCAAAGATAACAATCTTTACTTTCCAATATACAGATTATATATAATAATTTTCTTTACACTAGTCAGAATTTCTTTTTCAACAAAATTTTTCTTAAGTTGGAAAATAAAGTATTCAAAAGGAATAAATTAAACAGAAGTCTGAGAAACAGCTTTCAGCAGAAAAATTAGGAATAAATAATCTGCTTAGAACGTCAACACTAGTTCCTTTGTTAATGACAGAAGCCCGTTTACCCAAACCCCTACAAAAAGCTTTAATCCTTCCAGAGCCCCAAACATAAATGCCCTAACACTGTGGTCTGTTCATGATATAATTTAAAATCCACTGTAGTGATATTTGTTCTGTATTAGTCTAGCATTGTTACAATAAAATACCAGAAGATTGGGTGGCTTGATCAAAAGAAATTATTATTTTTTTATAGTTCTGGAGGCTGTAAGTCCAAGATCAAAGTGAGAGAAAGTTTGCTTTCTTCTGAAGCCTCTCTCCTTGGCTTGTAAGTGTCCTCATGTGACCTTTTCTCTACATGCACACTGTAGGTATGTCTTCCTCATAAGTTCCACTCATAGGGCCTCATTTAACCTAAATTACATCCTTAAAATCTATATCTCTAAATACAGTGACACTGGGAGTTAGGACTTCAGTGTATGAATTTGGGGAGAACACAGTTCATAATACTTCCTAGCTCTATTTTGTGTGATTGTATATATGATCAACGTTGTTAACTCTTTGACGTGGAACATCGATTCTGTGTGAAAGTAGACCTCTTAAAAGTTTTAATGCAAATTTCCTTTCATAACTACAATTCAGACATTATATAAAGATTTTAATCTGTCTATCCATAGTTTAATCTGTCTATCCATACAACAACAGACTTGTTCCAAATAGGAAAAGGAATATGTCAAGGCTGTATATTGTCACCGTACTTATTTAATTTATATGCAGTGTACATCATGAGAAACGCTGGGCTGGAGAAGCACAAGCTAGAATCAAGATTGCTGGGAGAAATATAATAACCTCAGATATGCAGATAATGCCACCCTTATGCAGAAAGTGAAGAAGAACTAAAGAGCCTCTTTTTTTTTTTTTTTATTTTTACTTTATTTTACTTTACAATACCGTATTGGTTTTGCCATACATTGTCATGAATCCACCATGGGTGTATATTAGCTCCCAATCCCGAATCCCCCTCCCACCTCCCACCCCACATCATCTCTCTGGATCATCCCTGTGCACCAGCTCCAAGCATCCTGTATCCTGTATCGAACATAGGCTTGTGCTTCGTTCTTACATGTTAGTTTACATGTTTCAATGCCATTCTCCCAAATCATCCCACCCTCTTCCTCTCCCATAGAGTCCAAGGAACCTATTATACAGAGTGAAGTAAGCCAGAAAGAAAAACACCAATACGGTATACTGACACATATATATGGAATATAGAAAGATGGCAGTGATGACCCTGTATGTGAGACAGCAAAAGAGACACAAATGTAAAGAGCCTCTTGATGAAAGTGAAAGAGGAGAGTGAAAAAGTTGGCTTAAAGCTCAACATTCAGAAAAAAAAGATCATGGCATCCAATCCAACCACTTCATGGCAAATTGATGGAGAAAAGTGGAAACAGTGTCAGACTTTATTTTTTTGGGCTCCAAGATCACTGCAGATGGTGACTGCAGCCGTAAAATTAAAAGACACTTACTCCTTGGAAGAAAAGTTATGACTAACCTAGACAGCATGTTAAAAAGCAGAGACATTACTTTGCCAACAAAAGTCCGTCTAGTCAAGGCTATGGTTTTTCCAGTGGTCATGTATGGATGTGAGAGTTGAGCCATAAAGAAGACTGAGCACCGAAGAACTGATGCTTTTGAACTTCAGGGTTGGAGAAGACTCTTGAGAATCCTGTGGACTTCAAGGAGATCCAACCAGTCCATCCTAAAAGAAATCAGTCCTGAATGTTCATTGGAAGGACTGATGCTGAAGCTGAAACTCCAATACTTTGGCCACCTGATTTGAAAAACTGACTGAACTGAAAATACCTCGATGATGGGAAAGATTGAAGGCAGGAAGAGAAGGGGATGACAGTGGATGAGATGGCTGGATGGCATCACCGACTCAATGGATTTGAGTTTGAGTCAACTCCGGGAGTTGGTGATGGACAGGGAGGCCTGGCATGCTGCAGTCCATGGAGTCACAAAAAGTCAGACACGATTGAGCGACTGAACTGAACTGATCCATAGTTTAACCTAGAACTTTAAAGATTTTCATATGTGACTCATTTTGCTTTTTCTCAGCAATGACTTAATTTTGTATACAAATTTTGGAGACTCTGAGGATTTGCTTGACCTTATATAGTATTTTGTGCTCAGTTGTGTCCAACTGTTTGTGCCCCCATGGTATATAGTCTGCCAGGCTCCTCTGTCCATGGGATTCCTCAGGCAAGGATAGTGGAGTGGGGTGCCATTTCCTACTCTAAGGAGTCTTCCCAACCCAAGGATCGAACCTGTGTCTTTTGGGTCTCTTGTGTCTCCTGCGTTGGTAGGTGGATTCTTTACCACTAATGCCACCTGAGAAGCCCATGTTATTTTAGGTCAGTACAGTCAGTTCAGTTCAGTCAGTCAGTCCAGTTCAGTCAGTCATGTCTGACTCTATAGTATCATATTTGTTATTTTAAAGATTTGAATAGTCATTAGTGAAGATAAGCATTATTCCAGTTCCAAGATGTTGTTGCCCTTGAGAATCAGAGACTTGAATGAGGGAGAAGCTAAGGAGCTGATCATAGACTAATAGCATCCACAAATTCATGGTACTTTGTGTAGGCTATTAAAGCTCAGAGCTATAGGCCATGACTTACCACAGTATAGGGGCAAAACAGTTTTCTCAGTGTAATTTAATATTCTGAATTCCAGCATAATGAGCACAGATTACTGTGTTACTATGCTGTTGGTTTCATTATATTTCAAGTCATCTAACAGGATCCATAAGAAATAGTCGATTGATAATTGTTGACAAATGAAATAGATAAATGATAGATGGGGAAGCAGAGAAGGCAATGGCACCCCACTCCAGTTCTCCTACCTGGAAAATCCATGGATGGAGGAGCCTGGTGGGCTGCAGTCCTTGGGGTCTCTAAGAGTTGGACAAGACTGAGCAACTTCACTTTCACTTTTCACTTTCATGCCTTGGAGAAGGAAATGGCAACCCACTCCAGTGTTCTTGCCTGGAGAAAGCGAGGAACGGGGGAACCTGGTGGGCTGCCATCTATGGGGTCGCACAGAGTTTGACAAGACTGAGGTGACTTAGCAGCAGCAGCAGCAGCAGATGAGGAAGAATTTTTTTGGCAGGATTTTTGAAAAATTAGAACTCATATGACAATCACAGGTTGCCACTAACCATCAGAAAACTGTTGAGGACCTGCATATTTCTTGAGTATATCTGAATGAGTAGTGAGTAGTACAGTAATTTAAGTATGTGATGTATATTTTAATAGCCAATGAGATGGTTATTAGGTCACATATTGTTTGTATCATCACTGCTATACTGAAGGCTGTTTATATGATAGTTTCTCCAATGAATGCTGTCATTCTAGTCAATTTAACAGTATGTGTCCCCCCTTCCCCCACAGTGGCCCCTTTTATAACCTGTGAGAATAATCAAAAGAACCATTCAATAAATATGTCAAAATAATCTATATGTTCCTTCTCTGCATTTTCCCATGTCTGTCCCTACCCAATAAACTAATGAAAACCAAATTTAATTTAGAAAAAAGCTACATTATATATGTATGATATATATATATATATATATATAGCACATATGAAAAGTGAATTTGCTCAGTTGTATCTGACTCTATGTGACCCGCATGGACTGTAGTCTACTAGGCTCCTTCATCCATGGAATTTTCCAGGTAAGAGTACTGGAGTGGATTGCCATTTCCTTCTCCAAAAAAGCACATATATATTCATTTTCCCTATGCATCTCTACCAAAATTTTCAGCTTATATTTAGGAGATTGCTTACTTTAATGAAATTTCTAAACCTCCATCTTTTTCTCATCATGGCTTTGAGACAGTCTTTTCCTATGCTCAGAAAACAGCAGTGCTGTTTCCTCTTGATACAAGAGAAAACCAAGAGCATAGAAAGACACTGTCTCAAAGCCATGATGAGAAAAAGATGGAGGTTTAGAAATTTCATTAAAGTAAGCAATCTCCTAAATATAAGCTGAAAATTTTGGTAGAGATGCATAGGAAAAATGAACTGAAAATGAAAAATATAGATTGAAAAATTTATTTTCAGAGGGGAATCTGAAAGTTAGAAACAGATCAGTGTGACACAGCAAGTGAGACAGAATTACTTTATAACCAGCTGGCTATCTAACTTAAAGAAATGAAAACTTCTGTTCACATGAAACTGGGCAGGAATATATCTTTAAATTACTGTAAACTACTCACACAAGTCTTTTAACAGGTGAATGGATGAACTATAGTACATCTATTCAATGGGATAATACCAAGCAAGAAAAAGGAACAAACTATTGGTAAATCCAGTATTAGAGGTGATTCTCAAAGGCATTTTGCTGAGTGAAGAAGTTATTTCCCAAACCTTACATACTATAGGATGCTATTTTATATGATGTTTTAGAGAAGGGAAACACTGTATGAACAGAGATCAGTGGATGTCAGAGGTTAGGTTTGGAGGAAATGTTGACTACAGAGGGAGCACAAATGAGTTTTGGGGATGACAGACCTCTTCTGTATCCTTTTTATAGTGGTCTTTAGACAAACTTATACATGTACTAAAACTCATAGACTTGTACACCAAAGTCAGTGAATTTTTGATGTTTATACTTTAATATTAGACATAACACAAAAGGAAGGAATGGACATAAACAGAGAAGAGAAGAAAAGAGATAAAGAAGAAAGGGGAAAATGGGAAGGAATAGTTTCATGCTAATTTGACAAAGTTGTGGAAATCTTTAGCTATTCCTTAGAAAATTTCTAAGAAAATGAGCACCAGCTTGCTTCATTTGCAATATCCAGTGGTTAAAATAGTTCAGTCTTCTGAAGACGATAGCAACAAAATCTCCATTTTTACTTTATGTATTTGATGAAACCTCAAGTATGTTAGCAACTAAGTCCAATATAAAAATTAACAAATAAGTCTTGAATTTTATCAAAATAGTAAGAAATTGACTGATGTACATTCTTAAATTATAAATATAGTAACAAATGAATTTTTAATATTATATATATAACCTTAAAAATTACATGAGCTTTTATTTTAAAATTTCATGCCGTTATAATACACAATATTATTTATTCTCATAAAGCATCTTCAGCATTTTGATTGATGAGCTACTTCTTTACATTCTACATTTATATGTCATGCCATTATACTGAGTCTTAATATATTATGAAATAGATATTGAGATTTTATGCTCAGGAGACAGAAAACTTGGTGTGAAGTTAGATTTCTTTGTTATGAAATATGAGTTACATATTTTAGGTAAGGAAAAGCTCTAGTAGTAGAGGTCATTATGAGTTACAATAATGTGAATTGATCTGGTTGCCACAGAGTTAAAATGCTACTGGATATATGTATGGTGGTTTCGTCGCTAAGTCATGTCCAACTCTTGGGACACCATGGACTGTAGCCCGCCAGGATCCTCTGTCCATGGGATTTCCCAGGCAAGAATGCTAGAATAGGTTGCCATTCCTTTCTCCAGTATATATGTATGGTTGGCCAACAAAGTTCATTCGAGTATTTCTAGAACATCTTATAGAATAACCCAAATGAACTTTGTTGGCGAACCCAATAAAACAGCACTGTTCTTGGCACATAATAAATTACCAGTTATTATTTTGACTGTTCACAAATAACATCTATGGTCAATATATACTTTAAAATATGAATAAATATTCATATTATTAAATTATAATTATTTCAACAATAATTCATATCCTCTATAGTGAAACATGTTCAGTAACTTTATAACCTATACTTAAGTAGGCACTTTATGTATGTAACAATTGAGTGTATTTTACTGTTTATTTGCATAACTTAAATGAAGGCAATTCAAAAATTGCAATGTAGCATGCATCATAAATTTTATTTTCATTAAAAATATTTTTAGTTACTGTTTGAAGAATTAAACATTGGCATTTTTTTCTGTACCACTAGAGGCCATTGTATCCTTTCTTAAACAAATAAGTACATATGCAAATCAAAACCTTAATTTGAGAGGCATTTATAAATAATCTAGAGGAATTCATATGTTGTATAACAGAATGGACACCATGCGGTTTCAGGGTGGAAAGCTCCTCTCTACTTCACTGCTCTACATACTTGATTTGATTGGTAGCTATAACTGAAGGAAACTGATTTTCTGGTGGAAAGACTGACTTGTGTTATGGCAAATTCAAAGAAAATTTTTTTAAAAATAAAACTGCATGAGAATATTTCAGAATTCACCAAAGATTTTGTCATGTAAATTATTTTTAGTTACATTCTTTGAAATGTAACTTTGAAGAATAAGATTCTCAAGTGAATGAAAAACTTTAGAATTCTTGAAGTGTATTACTTTTTAATGTGAAGTGATGATGAACAACAAAGTTATGGTATTTATTTCTCTTTAGGAAAAACTGAGATATTTTTAAAGAAATACATAATAATATCATGCATATGTGAAGGGGAAAAAGTAAGAACGTACTGAAGTAATTCAAAAAGTTAGCATAAAATTTCCATCTTGTTTTTCATTTTAGTGAATTCAGAGTTTATGATTTGCATAATAATCTCTCAAGCTGCTTTTCTGAGGTTAGAACACCAAATCAGCAAGTTTACTGCTATTGTGCTTTTATCACTAGGTGATCTTCTAGAGTTAATCTAAGAGAAATTTATGTAAATAAATTATTGTGTAACACATTATTTATTTTTATTATGAAGTTCACTCTTTCCCCAAAAACAGTAATGGGAAAACATTATTAAAGTAATATATATGTAGTATGTTTTGAAGGTCAGGTAAGTATATGAATTAAACCATAAAATAACCTGTAATAATTACAGCTACGTTTTGAACATGATCTGCATTATTGCCAGAGTATAAAAATAATTTGAAATCATGGTATATTAGCAATTAAAGAGCAATGTTATATGGCCTTGATTAAGTGATATAGAAAAATTAAACTCCACCATAATTTTGCACTTTATTATATATAGAACCACTGATTAAAATATCATTGCAATCTTCTTAGGTAATTACAGGAGAGGCAGGAGATTTTCAGAGACAAAATGATTTTCTGTTTAATTCAGGAAAGTAGAACCAAACCATTTAAAAAGAAAAGCTGACCACATATTCTTGGGTTACATAAAATTCAAAAATCCTTATCTGTGTTAATGGGGAAAGGTCTGCAATAAGTTATTTTACATTTCAAAGTTCAGTTCAGTTCAGTTCAATTGCTCAGTCGTGCTGACTCTTTGCGACCCCATGAATCGCAGCACACCAGGCCTCCCTGTTCATCAACATCTCCCGGAGTTCACTCAGACTCACGTCCATTGAGTCAGTGATGCCATCCAGCCATCTCATCCTCTGTCGTCCCCTTCTCCTCCTGCCCCCAATCCCTCCCAGCATCAGAGACTTTTCCAATGAGTCAACTCTTCTCATGAGGTGGCCAAAGTACTGGAGTTTCAGTTTTAGCATCATTCCTTCCAAAGAAATCCCAGGGTTGATCTCCTTCAGAATGGACTGGTTGGATCTCCCCGCAGTCCAAGGGACTCTCAAGAGTCTTCTCCAACACCACAGTTCAAAGGCATCAATTCTTCGACACTCAGCCTTCTTCACAGTCCAGCTCTCACATCCATACATGACCACAGGAAAAACCATAGCCTTGACTAGACGGACCTTAGTCGGCAAAGTAATGTCTCTGCTTTTGAATATACTATCTAGGTTGGTCATAACTTTTCTTCCAAGGAGTAAGCGTCTTTTAATTTCATGGCTGCAGTCACCATCTGCAGTGATTTTGGAGCCCCAAAAAATAAAGTCTGACACTGTTCCCACTGTTTCCCCATCTATTTCCCATGAAGTGATGGGACCAGATGCCATGATCTTCGTCTTCTGAATGTTGAGCTTTAAGCCAACATTTTCACTCTCCTCTTTCACTTTCATCAAGAGGCTTTTTAGCTCCTCTTCACTTTCTGCCATAAGGGTGGTGTCATCTACATAGCTTATAGGCCTTTAAAAAATCTTTTAATTCAAGGAAATAAAATGTCAGGGCTGTTAGACACTACATCAGATGTTTCTTGCATTGCTGGGAAAGACTTGCCCAGCTCCTGGCCAACACATACTACTGAAAATGAGTTGGTGAGATTAGACACAGTGGTATACAGGATGGGAGTGCTGTAAAAGAAAAGGTGAGAGAGAATTTAAAACACCCTGGGATTTCTTTGGAAGGAATGATGCTAAAGCTGAAACTCCAGTACTTTGGCCACCTCATGCGAAGAGTTGACTCATTGGAAAAGACTCTGATGCTGGGAGGGACTGGGGGAAGGAGGAGAAGGGGACGACCAAGGATGAGATGGCTGGATGGCATCACGGACTCGATGGACGTGAGCCTGAGTTAACTCCGGGAGATGGTGATGAACAGGGAGGCCTGGCGTGCTGCGATTCATGGGGTAGCAAAGAGTCAGACACGACTGAGCGACTGAACTGAACTGAACTGGCAAGTCACTGTCTTATTAAAGGCCTGGTCTCTTGGATGAAAGGAATCGAAAGCATTTATAAACAAAGTGGGAGCCCCAAAGGTTCCATGAAATATTTTACCTATTTAATCACTCATGTATCAGTTTTTAATCTCATTCCAACACTGATTTGAAGGAATATATAGAAATGGCTTCTCTGGTGGCTCAGACAGTAAAGAATCTGCCTGCAATGCAGGAGACCTGGGTTCGATCCCTGGGTCAGGAAGATCCTCTGAAGAAAAGAATGGCAACCCACTCCATTATTCTTGTCTGGACAATCCCATGGACAGGGGAGCCTTGTGGGCTGCAGTTTATGGGGGTGCAAACAAAATGAAAGTATTATATAAATTATATATATTTAAAATTTAATATATATTAAAGAGTATTATATAAATTATATTTATATTAGAAATATAAATTATTTTATAACTTATATAAATTATAATTATATAAATTAATTTATATTTAATATCATATATTAATAATATATAAATTTATGTGTTATTCATATATTAAAGAGTATTACAGAAATTAATCCCTAGATTTCAACACACTAAGAAACAACATGAAAAGTCAGGGCATCCTGAAAATGTTTCCAAGGTATCAGTGTGTTGTGGTCATTTACACCTGTGGACTAAGCAAGAGGATACGGAAAATCAGTGGTGAAGAAACAATCTATATTATTCCTTTACCTCCAAATCACTTTTTGAGGCAATCTCCCCAGAGCGCCTGCCAGTTTGGTAGCAATGTCTTCTGACAGATACTTGACACCAGCTCCAAAAGACACCAGGACAAAGCCATGCTCATGAGCACCATTTACCCACCTTTGGAGATCCTGCAATTCAAAACATGGCAGTTAATTTTATGAAGGAGTAATATAGCTTATAATCTGTTTTTAAAAAGCACTCAGATAATTTTCTTAAACAATTAGAACCTGAAGAGGATATATTTTCCTTTAAATGCTTTTCTTTCAAATATTTCACCTGCTGATGCTAACTAAAATAAGGAGAACAGATAGTTAATTTGGTAAGATTAATAAACAACAAAATATCAGTAATTAATGGCCTAAGATCTCAGACAGAAGTAAAAAAATTTGAAAGTTATGTTTAAAACATGGCTAGAGATTGGAAAAGGTCAGTTTTCATTCCAATTCCAAAGAAAGACAATGCCAAAGAATGTTCAAACTACTGCACAATTGCACTCATCTCACATGCTAGTAAAGTAATGCTCAAAATTCTCCAAGCCAGGCTTCAGCAATACATGAACTGTGAACTCCCTGATGTTCAAGCTGGCTTTAGAAAAGGCAGAGGAACCAGAGATCAAATTGCCAACATCCGCTGGATCATGGGAAAAGCAAGAGAGTTCCAGAAAAACATCTATTTCTGCTCTATTGACTATGCCAAAGCCTTTGACTGTGTGGATCACTTTAATAAACTGTGGAAAATTCTGAAAGAGATGGGAATACCAAACCACCTAACCTGCCTCTTGAGAAATCTGTATGCAGGTCAGGAAGCAACAGATAGAACTGGACATGGAACAACAGACTGGTTCCAAACAGGAAAAGGAGTACGTCAAGGCTGTATATTGTCACCCTGCTTATAAGATCAAATTGCCAACATCCACTGGATCATGGAAAAAGCAAGAGAGTTCCCGAAAAACATCTATTTCTGCTTTGTTGACTATGCCAAGGCCTTTGACTGAGTGGATCACAGTAAACTGTGGAAAATTCTGAGAGAGATGGAAATACCAGGCCACCTGACCTGCCTCTTGAGAAATCTGTATGCAGACCAGTAAGCAACAGTTAGAACTGGACATGGAACAACATTTCAAAGTAACAAGACTAATACATGCTATTTTATTAGCTGGTAGCTAAGACTTTTCTAAATATAATCAATGCGTGTTTATAATTGTGGAATTTTTCATGAAAATGGAACAAATTTCTTATGATTTCACTGAGTTTGACGACCTGTCTAAATCTTAGACACCAGCAAACGTAGTCCATTTAAAATGATACTGAAAATTATGAAGTTAGATCACTTTTGTTTCAAATTTTTAAGAATATCCAAGGTAAAGAATAAAGCCAAATTAGGTTGTGAATTTTTGTTACTATCAAGAAATACGAATTATTATTTTACTTTTTCCTTATTCATTCATTTATTGGTGAATACTTAGGTTGTTTCCATATCATCTGATATGAACTTGGGTGTATAGATGTCTCTTGATTTTCTTGTTTTCATTTTTCTGGGTATATACTCAAAAGTAGAATTACTGGATCACATGTTCTAGTTTTATATTTTTGAGGGATATCCATATTGTTTTCCATAGTGGTTGCACTAATTTACATACCAAACAAGAGTGCATGTTAACTTCTTTTCCTGCACATCCCCTGCAACACTTGTTACCTCTCTTCTTTTCGATGATAGTCATTGAAACAATATAAGGGAATAACTAACTGTGGTTCTGATTTCCATTTCTCTGATGATTAGTGGTACTGAGCATCTTTTCAGGTACCTATTGGCCATTTGTATGTCTTCATCAGTAAATGTCTATTCAATTCCTGTGCCTATTTTTCAATCAGCTTGTCTTCCTTTTGATAGTATGAGTACCTTAGTTATTTTGGAAGTTAACCCTTTATCATAAATGTGATTTGTAAATATTTTCTCTTATTCTATAAGTTGTCTTTTCACTTTTGATGGTTTCCTTTATTGTGCAGAATCTTTTTAGTTTGATGTAGCCCCACTATATCTAACAAAAGCTGAATCACATATTCTTGGGTTACATGACATTCAAAAAACCTTATCTGTGTTAATGGGGAAAGGTCTGTAACAGGTTATTTTACAGCTCAAATTAGTAAAACTAATATATGTTATTTTATTAGCTGGTAGATAAAAAACTTTTCTAAGTATAATAAAATTTTTAAAAAGGGAGTGAGGGTAGACATCCTTGCTTTTCTTGACTTTTCTTTTAGTTTCAAATCCAAAATATCATTGTTAAGACCAGTGTCAAGGTGTTTAGCCCTTATTTTTCTTCTAGGAGTCTTATGGAAATTCTACCAACTGCAGATTGGGTAGTACTAGGGTATATATTTTGGAGAAGGCAATGGCACCCCACTCCAGTACTCTTGCCTGGAAAATCCCATGGGCGGAGGAGCCTGGTGGGCTGCAGTCCATGGGGTCGCTGAGTCAGACACGACTGAGCGACTTCACTTTCACTTTTCACTTCATGCATTGGAAAAGGAAATGGCAACCCACTCCAGTGTTCTTGCCTGGAGAATCCCAGGGATGGCGGAGCCCAATGGGCTGCCGTCTGTGGGGTCGCACAGAATCGGACACGACTGAAGCGACTTAGCAGCAGCAGCAGCAGGGTATATATATTTATTGAAAAAGGATCCACATTAAGTGGATCTTTGCATTTCAAACTCATGTTGTTCAAAGGTCAATTGTATTTTCATTTGTGTCTTTTTCAATTTCTTTTATTAATGTCATATTAATAGTTTTTAGTGTACAGATACTTCATCTCTTGGTTACATTTATTCCTAGATAGTTTATTCTATTTGATGCAATTATAAATTAATCTCTTTTTCTGTTATATTATTGTTTGCACATAGACTTCAACTGGTTTTGTATATTAATATTATAACCTGCAGATTTACTAAATTTATTAGTTCTAGCCCTCTTTTGGTGGAGATTTTAGGATTTCTACATATTATACCATCAGCAAATAAAGACAGTTTTAATTTTTCTTCTCAATTTGAAGATTGATTTTTTTTTGGGGGGGTGAGTCTTTTTCTTATCTAATTGCCTTGACTAACAAATACTATGTTCAGTAAAAAAGGAAAAAGTAGACATCCTTGTTAGGTTCCTGATCTTAGAGAAAAAAAAAAAACTTTTCAGTTTTTCACTGTTGAGTATGATGTTAGCTGTTCCTGGGTCAAATATTGAGTTCAGTTCAGTTCAGTCGCTCAGTCGTGTCTGACTCTTTTCGACCCCATGAATCGCAGCACGCCAGGCCTCCCTGTTC